>PNEQ01003235.1:21288-40698 GCA_003012365.1 Medauroidea extradentata | reverse complement strand
ATGTTTTCAATACCCAATCATGAGATTTTATTCTTTTGGGAATGTAGAAATTGTGTATGATATTTTATTATTTACTTTTGTGGAATGAAGACAAATAATGTCAAAGATAGGGAGATTCGAAATAGATTCGAGGTTCGGGAATCTTTAAAGATTCGATTCGTGATTCGATTCGAGGCAAAAAAGCTAGATTCGCAGAACCTTAATCTTTCCATTACCATAATTATTTATACTGCCCTATATTCACAAAATTTTAACTCTGAAACTTAACCCACAACATTTATTTACACTGCTGCTACACCAAAAGTACAGGTAAGTTAATCATTTTTTAATTTAATTTCTTAAATACTGCCTTATTAAATTCTGCTTGTTTAGCTCTGCTCGTACATGTCACACCAATTTTGATAATTGTATACGTTAACTTTTCTCAAACCTCTGCAAAAATCCATAATACACCTCAGGGTTGATCAATATAATTAAATTTCTAATTACCCATACCTTAGCCAACTTTTATCTAAAATCTTATATTTCCGTTATTCTTACCTTGCTCACAAGATGAATGACTTTATAAACAACCTTACTCAAACTTCACAAAAATCAATATTATTAATGTACTGAGGGTACCTAATTACCTCAGTCCCATGTTGTTATAGACCTAGTGGTGCCATACCCAATTAATAATTTTAACTAACTTGTAAATGTTCTCAATAAAATTATACAATACACACATGTTTCTGTACCCTGTCTAACAGGTCCCTCACACCACACCATCCTCTTGCTCCTCTGAGCACAACACTGTCAACCCTAACTTTGACCTTCACATTTCCTCATGTCTACTCCAGCATCCCCCATCTCACAACACTTCCCTGCACTTCTACCTTCACAACACAGACTTCACCCCCCAGTTCTTCTTGATCTGTCAACGTTACTGTATCTCGGTGCCACTTTGGCACCCCCCACTGTTCTACCTCTCTTACCACAATGACATTACACTTTTCCCCTGTCCCCCAGAATGCTCTGTCCATTTCACATTTCTGTAGTTCCCCCCCCCCCCTCCAGTTACTAATAACGCTGCATTTTCTTCGTCTACTCTCATTCTTCACACAGTCTCTATCCTTAATACTTTTAACTACAAACTCATGTGACACAACAACATTAATAATTTCTTTATTAGGCCTAAACTCACCTTTACCTTCCTGCACATTCTGTACCTCTAGGCCTAACTCTACACCAACTTCAATGTTTTTAATAGCTTTTGTTGGTTCTAATTTAAACAGATTCGTACAACTTTTCGTTTCATTACTCAGTTCCTCCTTTACCTCATTAACTTCTCTCTTATTTCTCTTACCAGTGTTCTAGTTTGTGCCTCTAACATTTATTTTAATGCATCTAATAAATCTTTTTCTGTAGTAGCCATGTTTTTAGCTTTTGCTAGTCCTGGGACAATAACCTAGACAACTTGTGTTATTAATGCGATTTGTGTGTACCCACTTAACTAAACAACAATGTTTACATTACAAATTATGCCTTTTCTGTGTGATTTAGGACATAAAAAAACAACCACAGAGAAAAAAACTGCTGATACAATGCACAATTTGGAACGGCTCACTTTGGCTACCGGCCCGCACTGGTAAACACAACCTGTTTGTTGGCTGCTCTCTTCTACTACTTTACCTTACAGCTCTTCTATTCAGGGTTATTGTTTTTCCTTGCTGACGTGACCTGTTTCCTGTACCGCCGGCGGCGACTGCTACTGCTGCTGCCCTCGAGCTGCCGCTGTCCTGGCAGTTGTAGTGGGGCTGATCGTTGTACTGTGGTTGTTTTTGTGTTGGAGGTTATGATGTCCCTGTTCGCAGTGACACTTGTAACGGGGTTATGGGCGTTGAGTTATTGTTTGACGTGACTAACTCCTGTTGTTGTTCCTCAAAGACGTAGCTTGCAGGATGACGATAAAGAAAACAAAGAAACACAACTATCTGCTTTACGACTATTTATTTGTAGCTAAGGTCTGTGTTTCATGATAAATAGGTGTCCATAGCAAACAATCAAAAAAAAAAAAACTAAAAGATAACGTGACATGAGATATTTTGCCAAAACAACTACGCTCTAGTAAACCTTGAGCAAACTGCCGCAGGTTGTAGTTATTCACGTTATTACCGAGTGTCTACCGAAGACAATAGTGTCGCACTGTACTGCGGTTTACAAACGTTAGTACTCGATACCTGCTCTACTCAGGAAGATGACTATACGATTACATATTGTGCAACAACTTGTTACACCTACAGCTACTGAGAACAAATGAAAAAATGAAACAAAATGAAGTTTAACTAGAGTGCTTTCGCCCCCGAGGCTTGACTTCCCCGTGCCAGCACTCCCTTACACGTCCTCCCTGTCCCACCATGACACCTCGACTCATACATCAACTTAGCCGGCCATTTCCCGGTGACCGCTCCCTAGCTCCGATGTATGACAACTCCTGTTTACACACTTGAACAAAAAAACTTAGCCGGCTATCTCCCGGCGACCGTCCACGAGCTCCGATGTATGACAACTAACTTTTCTGGGCGGACACCCGGACTTACTCGGCCAAGCAGCGGAGGGATACATCAAGATCCAACTTACTTAAAAAACTGGTTGACATTTACTAAGGAAGCAAAGTATGTAACATGGTTACTGATACATTACAAAGTGTTTTATTCCATCATGCCAGCTAAATATTCATTAAGTTTATTAATTAGGGATGTGCAGCGTCATCAATCTGCCACAGATCACCACCTTTTCGGAGTTTTGCATCCGACACTACCACCCACGTCGAACGAGAAACGCCCTGCAGAGCTCATCACATTCTAGCACGTCCCTGTACATGCCTCCAAGCGAGTGAACTCTGACCTGCCTGCCAGATAAATCCATTCCAGCAAAGGCTAGCTCAGAGCTTACTTGAAATTTTAAAACCCAGCACGTTTCTGTCCGTGCTTCCAAGCAAGTGAACTATGACCAGCCTGCCAGATAAAACCCATTTCAGGAGATGCAAGCTAAGAGGCTACTTGAGATTTTAAAAATCTAAACAAGGCAAAATATAAGAAAAAGTTACTTAGAAAAGTTGCTTGAAATTAAATTAGCTTTAAAATGAGTCCAAACATGATATGACTCAGACAAAATTGACACGTAAAATTTAATACTTTTATCTGGCCTTAACAGTTATATTTTACATTTTGAATAAAATTTTAATGTTAATTTCTCTACTCGCATCCCCAACTATTATGTTGGATCCCACCGTATACGTCCTTATACCTGGTTAAGTTGGCCTACTTAAATTGTTATAAACAATAAAAAAAAATATTAATTAATTAATAAAAAATATAAAAAAATTTAAATCACTACAGTGGAACCCCTGAATTACACTTCTCAAAGGATCAGTAAAAAATGCAGAAAAGTGTAATCTGAGGGAAGGTTATAATGTAAAATTATTAAATGGGACCAAATACTAACAGTGTAAATGGCAGGAAAGTGTAGAATAATGGGTTGTAATTCAGGGGTTCCACTGTATATGATAAAAGGCCAAGTAAGTGCCACATGCCAGTGCACATCACAAGATGATCACTTATCTACCAGGCAAAAGTATCTAGGTGCACTGTCTTGGCACAGCTCAGCACAGTCCGGTACCCACAAGCTTGAAAACAAAAATATATTTTACAATTTTAAGCAGTCAACAATTAAATTAAGTTTCACCTTACAATGATTAGAGAGAAAACTAATTTCATCATTGTCACAGCTGATTTCGCTAAAATTGGAACGACTAAAGGACAAACAGCATGCAATATTGCTAATGCTAAGAACTTGACAGGAAGGGGACATAACCGACCCAAATGTCCATTGTTTATTACTGCGGTATTTACAGTGGAACAAGATATGGAGGAACTACTGAAGCATGGCTTCTTACCTTACGTGAGCCAGGAGGTGCTGGTTCAAATATGCGAGTCTGCATTTCACTGGGCAAGGCCGAGTAGACGGGCAGAATGATGAGCTCGGGGACATCAGGTCCCAGAGATTTCATGCGTTCGTAGAGAATCTCACAGGCTGTGTCAATCTCCTCCTGTCCAGTCAGAAACAGTAAGATATCACCTGCAACAACATGAAAACCTGTTAGTTAACTGTTCTACACACTTCATCAGAAAAAAATAAAACTTCAAGGAACACTTCACTAAAATACAAACACTTTGTCTTGCTGTAGGAAACTCCTCACAGCACTCACCCCTGACCCTCTTCCCTCCATGCATATCAACCAACTGCGTCCAAGATGTCCCACATCTCCACAGCTAAAAGCATGGGAGGCTTGCCACTGCCTCTGCACCAGTCACACCCAGCACGTTATGCTGGTATGTACGTGACCAAGTATTGCAATACATGTCAATTTTTATCTTCGTGTCCCTTCTGCTACAGGTGTTCACTAGGGTACAGACTGGACTTGAAATCAGATAGCAGGTGTGTCAACTACACGTGTCAATTCTTAGCCTACAATTAATGTTTTTCTTAGCCTACAATTAATGTTTTTCCGTAAATCACAGAACTGACCTAACCATTATTATCCTCACTCATTTCCACAGATCTTATGTTTCGCAGCCTGCCATGAATGTTCCTGGTTAGTTCAGTCCTTCACACTATATATACTTCTAGAGAGCATTGAGACATTAAGGTGCTAAGTAGTTTGGGCAAAATGTAAGATTACTTCCACAGCTGTTCAGGGCCATGAAGCACTGCAAGGTGATTGCTTTTCTCCCAGGAAGGTTCAGCTATTGCTTTTTTGCTACATAGTTGTGCTGACCAGCAGATGGAGTAATGGATGTCACACACAGCAATCAGGTAACTGCCCCAGGAGAGCTTTATCATTGGCCCACTGGAAGCCTACCCTGTTTGCTTCAACAGGACTAACCAGCATTGTGTTCCTCCCCTTTTTATCTACAATTGTAACAAAGTAACTAACCTATTATGGCATAGTGATTCAGGTTCACAACCTTGAGGAATGCTCACAGCTCCTGTACTGTGAAGCTCCCTCCTCATCTTGTCCGTTCTATATTCCCACATCTTATATTAATCCTACTGACCCCAGTTATTTCCAGCAAACATCAGTGCACTCTAATATGACTCTGAACAACTAAACCATCTGTGCATTCTTTCAATAATTATACTACTTTCGCTTCCCAAACCTTGGCCTGTCTGGAAGCACGTGAACCGCCAAGCAGAGGAGAACAATAGGACAGAATACACGCTTGTGCTGCCTCTCAGTTCCAGCAGTCAGTTGTTAGTTGTTAATCAAGGAAAGCAACTCACCTTGCTCCCTCATGCCTGCTCCGGTACAGAGACACTTGTTAGCCGCCACTACTGTAATAATCATCACTAGATTACAACTCTGCTAATGGTACATTTCTCTACCCCATCCCCATCCACGCTATCAGCACCTCAGCTAGTAAGTCGTGCAGAAAATTAATGAGGCTGTCTTTGTTCAGGTAAATATAATGAATATGTCATCTATAGGCCTAAAGCAAAACCAGTAGTGGGGTTTGATTGGTTGTTGGCTTAGGAAGTTTTCTCAAGTTTACCAGTGATTAAGTTGGCGTTCAGAGGAGGCCATGGTTGTGTCTTTGATGTCTAAGTAGTGGTTGTCCGGGAACCTGAAGTTTTTGTTTAGTGTGAGCCTTGACAGTTCGACTAAGAATGCTGCTGAGGGCTTGTTGTTTGATGGTCTCTTGTTATGACAGTATTGAACTGCTGATAATGAGGAACGTTTGTGTTTAGGGATGTGATGTCTATTGAGACCATGTATGTATCTTGGGGAATAGTGTCTATGTTCTCTAGGCATTCCAAGAAATGGCCAGTGTCATTTATGTGTAATGGTAGCTGTTGTACCCATGGTTGAAGGTGGGCATTGCCAAGTGCAGAAATTCTTACTGTGGAACTTGACACATCCCAATACAATAGGATCTCCTAGGGGCATTCTCTGTTGCGGAGTTTTGATAGGAGGTAGAGAACCGGTGTGGAAGGTTTCTCCAGGATGAGTAATATGACAGATTTGTTAGACAAGAATTGGAGGAGGCCCCTGGGTTGACAGAAACTGATTAATCTTGTCAAAAAAATTGTTTGTAGGGTCTTCAGGTACTTGCTTGTATGTGGAAGTGTCCTTTAGCTGAATCCCTGCTTCGAAAATGAGAATAACTGTTGTTCCTTTGCCAGGTGGCAGAATGATAATATTGTCATTTTCCTGGAGTTTTTTGATGGCTTGTATTTTTGAATGGGTGGTGGTGGTGTTGCATAGCAGAGAGCTGACAAAGGTAAAAATGCAGTGAACTGTTTGAAGGGATGAGATGGTGGTGAAGGAGGTGGATGGCGGTGCAAACTTCAACAAGGTTGGATCAATATGGTTTTGTCAAAGAAGTGTTTCAGTCTGAGGTTACATGTGAAGCTCAATACATCCTTTACTACTTCAAAGTGGTCAGGTTTTCTTGAGGGTGCAAAAGGTAAGCCTTTCGCTACAATTTAGTTTTCTGCATCAGACAGGTTATGGTTGGACAGGTTGAGAACATGACACTTGCGTTATTTGGTTGGTCGTTGTTCCGTTTCTTTGTTGGATTTATGTTGAAACCAGCTATGACTTCTTTAGTATCTCGTCTGTGGCCATTCATTCTCAAAGTGTGACTGTGGTTAAGCCAATGAATTATGCATTGCACTGGGTGCATTATAGCTGGTAGACCAATTTCTGTGTTGCACAGCAGTAGATGTCTCTGATCAGGTGCGTATAGTTGGAAGTTGGAGAGTTGGCTATGGAAAGAAGTGGAAAGTTGATGTATAGCACAAGTGATGCAGCAAGGGCTATTGCAGGGATGGGGTCCCCTGAGTGAAATAACCATGCTGAAAGCAGGGCTCGGTGGAAGTTTGGGACAGACCTGTTTGTTGTGGGTGTTGGCAGCCATTTGAAAACCAATCTAGGGAATCTGAAGAATACACTGTGAGACATTAGAGAGGAAGCAAGTACAGTAAAATCCTATTATAACATTCACAATAGGAGAGAAAGAAATAATGCTCACTAACCTGGAAAACCTTCTTAAAAAGTCAAAATTATACACGAAGGTGCAAAATTATTTTACAAACGTGAAACTTCTTAAGAAGGTTTCACTGTATTTTGTGACCTTGATAACGGCTGGTTCTAAGTTTGTTAAGGCATTAATGATAGAGAACTACCAATGAGGTGTAAGAGTTACTGTTTGAGGTTTGATGTTAGAAACTGCTCATTGGTAGAGGCCTGGAATTTTTGTAAATGCAAAATAACTGTGGTAAAATGTGAAAATCTACTCTTCTCGTGCGGCCAAGTGTATCAGCGCACTGCTCTGACATTCAGGTCTAGAACTTGTGTATGGTTGATAAGTGGGAAAAGTGCCTTGCCCAACAGCACAAAAATTGTATATTGACCGGACAGTACCACAAAGGAGAGAGAACAATAAGAATACACCGTCTTTCTCGCTCTCTCAGCCGCCTTGTACATAAACACACAGCCAGCTTGAAACTCGTGACCAGAGAGAGACAAAGGGTAAGCCACTGACGCCAGACACACTGTTGTTAGGCAGTCCCAAAAAACTTCTGTTCAGCTCAGATGACGGTGGACATACACAGTTTCTTCACTAAGAACAATTGCTGCCCGCTGTACTATATCGGAATCGTTCTCTCTTTCTCACTCACACACATGAACACACACAACGGAATGCCTGGAATACAAGACAGTGTTGTCTCCCACTTATTTCTCCCACACACATACATATACACACACAGATTTAGATGTGTTTGAAATCATAAACAGGAAGCAGTTTGCATGCATTTGCCAGAGCTAGTAAAAAAATTCTTTGGCTGTAATTTTTACGAAAATTGAGGCATCAATGAATGAAAGACTTTATTTCTCAGTGTGGAAAAAAAATTACACAGACAATAAATTCTGTGTAAGTGATGAAACTGTTGAGTTGTGCAACATGCACAAAATCTTTTTATAAACATATTTCCAAATATTACCAACTTGAATAGCCCTGAGATAGCCTACACATTGCACATTACATTGCAAGGCATAGTTACTGTTATTTTTTCACAGGAGCACATGAATCTCCATGCAAAAATTTGGTGTATTGTATATGTTTAAAATGAAAGTTTTATGAAACGGACGAAAATAAAAAAATTCTACGAAATTTTAGTTTAATTTTAATAATGCCATAAAATAAATTTCGAAACGTAATTTTTACAGGTCTCTACTCATGGTACAGTATGTACATTTAGGTGGAGCATGGCCAACCTAATTGAGGTGTATTTGTGTAACACACATAATAAGTTGCAATGTTTATTGAGTAATTTTTTTTGTTACGTCCTGTTGTGGAAGAAGGGCCTACGTGTGTTTAATTGTGTAAGGGTAATAAAAATGTAATATGTTGAGTGTTATGAAATTTACTTAGATTTATGTTGTTTGTTGTTATTTTGTATTTTAAAAACCAAGAGAACAGGTGTTTTAAAGTTTTTTTTGACAAGGTTGTTGCAGTTTGGCGAGATGTGGCAAACTTTGGGAAGTCGAGTCTGCAGTACTCGGTAGAAGATGAAGATTTGAATCTTCAAGTTTCCAGTTTGGCGTGGAATCAATTGAAGAAGGACTACAGTGTAGCCCTCTACAATTTAAAACAAAAGTTAAATAAATTTCTTTTGTCCAATTGTAAAGTTCCTGATTTATTATTATTATTATTATTATTATTATTATTATTATTATTATTATTATTATTATTATTATTAAAAGCATAGTGTCCAGCGGAGGAAGGTGAACCCAGCAATTATAAAATGTAATTTTTGTTTTCAGGAGTAGGATGTCTAATATTTTTTTTTTTTTTTTTTCAGGAAAAAGCTTGAGATTTACGGAAATTTTTTGTCTGCTTTAGGGTTAGACACACATGTTTTTGTCACAATTTAATTGCACAAATTATTGATTTACTAACTGGGCAATAGCCCTAAGAATGCTTTTTTTTTTCTCTGAGATATGTTTCAGATGTGAGGACCAAACCCGATTGTGAGATGGTGTACTTGTCACTACAACATTCACTGGAGAAGGAAAGAAAGAAAGAAAAAAAATTAAAATTAATTTTTTTGCTGAAGTTGAGTCAATAATTTTTAAAGAAAAGGAAACATACATACATATATATATATATATATATATATATATATATATATATATATATATATATATATATATATATATATATGCAGTGAACCCTCGATAACTCGGACCTCGATGTCCCGGACTTCGGATAACTCGGACAGAATTTTTAAAAAATTTTAATTAATTATTTTTTGGTTAAAAGACATAAAAAAAACGTTTCTGCTGGATTTAAATTCATCACATTACATTTTAGAACTGTATTAAACTTTATAACGTAGTCGTCCATCGCTACTTAGCCTTTAATAATCCCACAGTAAACATCTGGCAAGTTCCGTGTGATAAAATGTTGCTAGCGAGGGGCGCAACGCGTGAGTAAAGATGCAACGCACCAGGCCGACCTCTCACTTCTTTATCTTTCCTCCCTCTTCGCCCGGCGAGCGAGGCACGCACGTGTGTCATAAAGAAACATTTCAATGTGGTGCTTATGAAACAACGGTAACTACGGATTATAATGACACATAAACGGAAAATTATTTTGTTCTGGTATGTACAATGAATTCAGGGTTGCAAAACAAATTGTCCCGGACATTAAAAAAAAAATTAAAAATCATTGCTTTGCATTGCGATGTAGAAAAATTGGTGAGAAGGTTTTACGCTCCTTTAACAACGATTTCAAGAGCCGATGTGGGTGGTGAAAGAACAACACAACATCCATGCCCAAGCCGGACACGATGAATCACGCTCGCTTGTTGATGATGCTCTGTTGATAACGTAACGGCGTTTCGAGAGATGTAACATTTTAAGCGTGAATCTGATTTGTTTATAAACTACTTCACGGGAAATAATAGCGTACATGTAATGAACCGTGAAATGTAAATGTCTTATGCTGGATAATTTTAAACGATTTTCATTGAGTGACGCACGTGAATGGATTAACAAGATTTTGTAGTCTTAATTTTTCCATTTTACTATACACCGACAAAATCTTTTTCTTTATTTTAGAAGAAATGTTCACGTTATGAACGAGTAACTATAGAAAAAAATGTACATTTGTTATATACTACACCAAAAAAAAAAAAAATTAGAAGGTAATTTTTGAAAACCCCTTATAATGGCCGCACCTCATTTTTGGGCCTAAAATTTGATCAAAAATATGCGGCGATTACGCGAGTAAATACGGTAACTATGCAGAACATGATTAAAATTGTATTGCTTTATAATATGACATTTTGTGTAAGAATACAGCTGTAAATTATGTGTTCTGTGATGCAATTTACGTATGTACAAAAAATTTAATTTTAAAATTGGTAGTGTTAAAATATGTTCTCATAATGTACAGTGACCCAGAAGGATTGTTAATTACAGTACCGTTTTTATTCATGTATAAGAGGAAAATTATTTTTATACCTTAGTAACTTTGAAGGAGGGTAGAGTAACTATCAGGCTAGCAGTTGGCTGCTGCCCCTACGCTGTAATATACGGACGTAAGGTATTTTTCAATGTAAACATCTTGTGTGAGATGCGCGTGGTCACGTGCGGCGTTTGTATTGCACGAGACTGTACCGGTTGACCTTGACTACTTCCGCTCGCAAACCTCCCTAGCTTATCTCCAACGATCATTACTTATCTCTCTCACACGCACGCACATTGGCTGTCGCGGGTCGCCAGCCAGACGAAAACTTTTATGTGAGCTTCTAGCACAGAGATAAAAAAAAGGATCAGACAGAAGTAGCAGCATAAAAAATAAATAAATATCTGACTGCCCACAATGTTTGACATTATTTTAAAGTCCTCCACGTTACGTTAATTTTCCCACTGCATGGTGGCCCTCCCGTAACTTGATATGATAGTTACGACAAAACAGTATTTACTGCAGTCTCTTTTGCTTGTAGAAATAACAGCGTAGGTACTAATTTCTTTGCATTTCTTGTGATTAATGACTGATTACCCCACCTCTCCGGACACCCCTCGATAACACGGACAAATTGTAAGTCGGACAGCTTCTCCCCCCTTTTAGTCCGAGTTATCGAGGGTTGACTGTATATATATATATTTTTTTAAATTCAAGTCAGTAATGACATTTTAACTTTTTGTTTACTAACGCAATTAATTTCTGATAAGTTTTTTTTTCTTTTCTTGCAAAGCTATTAAAATATAATAAAGTTACTAACTAAATCTATTGAAGAAAAATATTTAACAACTCTTTTGTTTAAAACCCAATGACTAAAAGAATATTTTTTTAGTAAACATTTATTTTATGAAATTCATTTGTGTGGTTATGTACTTGAATGTTTATGCCTTTGGTCAAGCAGCAGTTGTCTGTTGGAGTGTGTTATACTGGAGTTGCCATAGTTAAATGTTTTTTTTCTCTGTTTATTATTGGTTTTAATTAACTCATGAGTAATTTCAGTAAATTTGATTAATTGAAGTTGAAAGTAGTTTGTTAGGTAATTTCCAAAGGGAGGTTTTGTCTGGGGTATTCCCTTCTCTTTCCTTTCCTTTTGGTTCGGAATCCAGTACGAGCTGCAGCAAAAGCAGATGCTTGTTGTTCGAATATGTTGACGGTTCTTTACGAAGTGTATCTCATCATGAACTTTTAGGGTTATGATCAACAGTGAAAATTTTGAACTTTTGACACATATTAGAACTTTCCTTAATGCTGTGAAATTTATATATGAACAAGTGGAAACCAGTTTAACAAAGTTGAGAAGAGGTCACTTTTGAGGGGTGCGGTTGATTGAATCCCATGTTATGAGAAGAGGCTGTTTTCTTTCCCCCCATATGTTTCCATCAGCCATTGTACATCGAGGGTGGTGTACAACGAAGATGAAGAGAGTTTGTCTGTCGCTGTGGCAAGAGGGTTCGCTACCAGTGAACAGACATTTATTTCCTTTCTGAGGTAGGCAGGGCGCCGCCTTAGGAAAATAGTACACAACGTCGTCTAAGCAGGGGCTGGACGATACCTCAAGAAGAAGAAGAAGAAGAAGAAGAAGAAGAAGAAGAAGAAGAAGAAGAGGCCAGGACTTAGCGGCTATGTTGGAGGCCGAGTACCTGTTCCAGTGGCGAGTGAGTTCGCCAACCATGAGGTCGATCTACGAGAACCAGTTTTCCTCTCTCTACCTTGTCTAGCTTGGTCCACAGTTCCACACCTTTGGTTATCCCTGTTTTTCTTGTGGGTGGAATGATTTCTTTTTGTTTGTTTTTGGAAGATTTTACTTTGCTTAAGTTTGCTAAATTTTTTTATAGTCATTGTTGCAATTCAGTAATAAATAGTGTTGATTGGGCAACCAGTGTTAACACCCTCTTGCAGTGTCATCTGGTGTAAAGGCCATTTAATGAGAATTTGTTGTTTATACTGTGAATGACTTTGTTGCAGCAAAAGGCGTTGAGTTATGGTGACCTTTGTACCAGTGTGCCTTGGTGGAGGAGCGAGTTCGGAAATGTCTTCTGCTGTCCTGGACTTGAAAAACCAATGTTGTACCCAGCCAGTTGCAAGAGAGGACCATATGCATGTCCAACCCAATCATGTGAGCCAGGAAGCGGAACGTCTCGACGACTCCTCCTCCAGGAAGACATACAAGATAAATGTTGTTATTTTCAAGATAAATTTCTGTTATCACATGACCCACCCACACAACAAACAGTACACAGTAATTGAATTTCATAATTTTAGACCAACAGCGGGTCTCTCAGATTGGACGAGGGATTTGAGGTCCATCTATGGATTGCTCGTGACCCATAGGTAACCTGTGGTTAAATACTGTTGAATCATTTATTTGAAATTGTTGCACCAACTTACCTGTACTTAATCAGTTATTTCAGATAAAGTTTAGTTGAGTAGATATTGGATTCTTTATCCGTTACAATATAAAACCATTCATTGTGTTACGACCACGTATTAATCATTCATTAGATGAACAAAGGGAATCGGCCGCTATCTCAAGACGCAGCACAACCTCGTTTCCCAAACCAATGCCAATGGGTATTATTCCGAAACATCAAAAGATACAAGGCGAATCACTCTCTCTGTTGGCCCTCAGACACCAGTATCTCTCTCAGGATTGAGAGAATTTCAACCTCTGCAGAGGCCCGACAATCAGAACCTAGTCTTGCGGGAAGTCAGGCGGTGGGCGAAGTACCTGATTAGCCCCATAAGAACACCGCCCAGGCTGGAACACACACCACAACCATGAGTTACCCAGTTAAAGCGAGAGGCCCTGCAGGAACCCTGGCAACTCTCTGAAAAGAAGCACCGCCTACTACCTGAGGTCTTTTAGGTGAGTGGACACAGACTTAATTGAAGATAAGTAGAGAGGTTACACCATTGCATCCGTAAGGATTGCAAGCACACATATCACCCCAGGGCTCCACTCTCCCAGGTGTACCGCAGTATTCAGCTGCCTTCAGAATCCCGCTGACCCCTTCTGGGGAAACGTGAGACACAATGTACACACACCAATTCCATGCCCCCACCACACACATGTGCAATGCATACTGGTTTGACTGGCATCATTTTATTTTGTGTGGTTTCATTATTTCAAATCACATTAATGCCTACAGATAACTATGGCATGATATGCCTGCAAATTGCAGCGTTTTAAATAAAATGTTTAGACACTATGGAAAAACTATTTCTAAATGTATTATGCAAATACTGAAATATGTGTCTGAAGATATACAGTATTTACTTACGTTACAGTAAATTTTTTGGAAAAAAAGACAGTAATGTAGCTGTCCAATACACACAAAACTGATAGATTTAAAATATGTTAAGTATCAGCCAATACTGATAATTACAGTAGTAATTTCTTTATTGGCCTATACTGATAAGTACCAGTATTGGAACTATCTAATTTTGTTCAGAAATTTTCTTTGATTCCTTGGGATGTGCTCAACCTGACGCGACGCCGTCACGTCAACTTGTAAATTACGTTAATGCTCGCCCCCCGAATTTTAACACTTTACTACTAAGACCTACGGGCAGTAGTATTCGCCCGCACCTTTGCTGATCACCGTATTGCCATTTATTTTTACGTAAGGATAATATGTTAGCATGTAAGGTTATGAGGACGAAGCTTTATTCATAAAGCAGTATTTACTTACGTTCAAGTGATTATCCAATGTGTATTTTTTATGTATAACTGCCTTTGCAACATTTGTTAACCTGTACCAGTGTTTGTTTACAAAATACGGCCAAGCGGCTATCAGTAGTGCCAATCACGTGCATAGACACTATATTGCTTAAAATGTGTTTTATGATTATTTAAATGTTCTTGTGTATTAATTATAGTGTTAAACTGCAATACCGGCATTTATAATTTAAGTCAGGAAGTTTATTTGTGTAAGAGAGTAATTTTGTGCCACGAGAGAGTATTTCTTTTGTGCGAGTGTGGCGCACCTGTAGATGCAGACAGCCTCGAGCGGCCCGGCGGCCATTTTGATAATGGTACTTTCAGCCCCCCTCAGGGGTATATAAGGAGGGCGCTGTGCCCCAGCTAGTCAGTCGTCAGGTGCTCGGCCTTCGGCCCGGGTCATCCTGGCACTCCCAATCCCTACCTCATAGTGGGTTGCTGCCTGGTAAGGAAGCCGAAGCCTGTTCTCCTAACCCCACCTTCACCTCAAACCCTAATGCTAGCCAGGACAACTTGGCAAGTAAGCCTAACCTGCGCATTCATGTTTGAGTTGAGACTTAACCTTCTTAGCATGGCAATCTCACCTGTGTGCTCTTCAAGCCACAATGCCTAGTACTTTGCCTCCATGCACACTGCCAGTTATAAAGTGTTATCATGCACATCCCAGTCTTGTAAATTCTATTGAAAGTTATGGAATGTAGTAAACTTTCCCCAGGATCAGAGAGATCGCCATATAATTACAAGTAATCCAGTATTTTTATTAGTGAGGCATCACCGAGGGCCGTAGCACTCTAATGTAAAGAGGCTATTGAATATTGTTAACCTCTCGGGATCAAAGAGATGATCGCCCCACATTCTCTGCCACGATTAGGTCTTAGTTTTGCCCAGTATCTGAACGGCCCGGAGTGCCATGTAAAATTGTATTCCTGTGGTAATTTATATTGTTATTGTCAATGTGTCATATCTATAGTTTGTACCCTTGTTGTCTGTCTCATATTGAAACTCCAGTGTAAGAATGTATGTCATCAAATGGTGATTGACTCAAACCCTGATTGTAGACCTTGTACCAAAGAAAGTGTTATATTCATCATGCTGTAACTTGTGTTCATGAATATAAATACTCAATGAAACTGAATTACTTTGCCTTTCTCCTTTCATGAGATCACCTTGTGTACCAACCTTCTAATATCTAATAAGGCGAGTGATATCTGCCTTACCCTCTATTTATATAAAGATGACGCCCTGCGCTAGCGAGTTACAGAGTTTTCCTTGTTGGCTCATTCAGTAGTCAATTGCTGGATCAAGGATATCTCTGTTTCAAACCACTCTAGAAGGACCACACCAATCTCTCATGCTCTCTGCCTCAAAGGCCTTCTAGAGATACACACTTGCAACCCAGAACTCTTAGTACAGCGGAGGGCAAAACAAGCCCACGTGCGACAAACCTCATGAATTAAATTAAAAACTAGCAAATTACAATATTAAATATGCAGAATAGTAATTTACCTGGGGGTTCTCTCAAGTGAATCTGCATTACTGTTATGAGTGAAGCATCCAAGTAGTCAGTTTCAGGCTCTTTAGTGTAGAGGACTTCAACAGGAAATGTGCGGCCTGGTATTGTAAAGATAGGAGCTTCGAAAAAATACTGGGAGAACTTGACAGCATCAAGCGTGGCAGAGGTGACAATCAGCTTCAACTCAGGCCGCTTCTTCACAGCTTGCTTTAATAAACCTAGAAAAATAAACAAATGCAGAGTAAATAAATACCATTCATCAGTTTGAAAACGACACACAGGTTCGTCAAGTATAGGTAATGTTGTTTTGGCCAATTTTTTTAAGTTAAGGGCAATGTATAACTTACTGTCCAATTTTATTTGTTGTAAAAAAAGTTTTCTTAAATAAAAAAATGTATTGCAATAACTTATACAACAAACTAAACAAGACCAGAGAAAATGAGTCTTTGTCAGTTCAAACTTATAGAATGACATCCACTCTGACGTTACTTATTTTCAGAAATGGTATGTTTGTGAAAGAATTAGTCAATATGAAGAAGCATAAATAAAGATGGTGAAATTTTGCGAATTCAATGACCTGAATGTTAGACTGAAATATCCTATGCATACTTAAGCAATGTCTATTCAATCATTGTCTGCTGTTCCACTGAGTAGCAGCTAGCGGACAAATGGTCAGGACTTGAGTATGCATATGATATTTGATTCTAACACGCAGGTTAATGAATTCGTGAAATTCCACCATCTCTAAGCATAAATATTACTTACATACTTACTATAGACTTATTTTCTACAACAGAACCTTGAACCCAAAATCTACAGAACAACAGACACTCTAGAGTGCAATCAAATACAGAGCAAGACTGTGAAGAAAAAAAACACACCACACACACACAATGGATACTCACCAAATAGAACATCAGTGTGAATGGTCCGCTCGTGGGCCTCGTCCAACATGATGACGGAATAGTACTTGAGGTCCAGGTCAACGAGGCATTCTCGCAGCAACATACCGTCCGTCATGTACCTGCAACAACATGCTTCCATAGTGTATCCATACACATGCCAGCAAGGCCCCTTCCAACATTTTCCAGATCATTAAAATGATTTACTCATCAGTACTAAGATGCTATCTCCTAAACTAACACAAGATCTCTCATTTACTTGCACCCTTGTACTGCAGAACAGAACTTATATAGAGTATTTAAAAAAACACAGGCGAAATTGGCTGCAGTGATGCAAAGATCCAAAGACCCATGAAAACCTTTCTGGAAGAAAGAATAGGTAAACTAATATAAATAAATAATATTAAATTATTATTAACATCTAAGATATGAAACTGTACAGCAACTATATTTTTTACTCTAATCAATTCACAAAAAATATCTCTTTTGTAATCTTGTAAACTGTCATTTGCTTCATAACTTCAATTGACGTGCTGCTGGTGTCATTGTACACTGTCAGCTTCATCAAAAACAGACAAAGGAAAACCATCTTCAACTGTGCCACTCTGATGAGTAACTTCACTACTGTGCGCATTCAGCAGGTGAAGCGATTCGCAACAGCTGGAGTTGATTATGTAGGTCCCTTTTATATCAAGGCTGCAAGGATTCGAAAGGCAGTGGTGCTGAAGGTGTACATGTTTGTCTTTGTAAGTTTAGCCACAAAGACTGTTCATGTGGAACTGGCATCAGATCTGTCCACTGATGTATTCATCACTACTTATAAGCGCTTCATTGCTCGCTGAAGATCAGATGTCTACAGTGATTGTGGAACAAACTTTGTAAGGGTCTGCAATCCCCTGCGTGACTCTTATCATCTTCTTCTCACCAAAGGGCAGTAACTAATTCTCTCATACCGCTCCCTTCTGAATGTTGAAACATGTTATTTCAAGGTGAGCGGGATGTTGGTGTGTGTACATAGTGTATGTTTGTGAAGTTTCTTTGATGTAAGTGACTTTGACATTGTAATTTGAACTTGGACACAATTTGAATCTTGCATGCAGCAGACTACAGTGGTGCCATGAAGTCCTATGTTGGTAGCAGTGACACTGCTATGTTGGCAACTGTGATGCGATAGTGTCCTGTAAGGGTTGGCAGCCTTGCACAGCCAGTTAGTTTGTGATTGTCATGGCAGTAAGTATGCTATAAGGCAATCTTGCGGCCAATCGATGTTAATATTGTGCATTCTAGCACATTTAGCATAGTATTGAATTCAGTTTAATATAATGAGCAAACAATGGCATTGTGATGATATCTAGAACGTATTTTTTTGATTTTATGTTAGTTAGCAAACATATACTTCTGGGGGAAAATTGCCACGTGTATAGCAAATGTATTTATATAGATTATTTTCCCGCTTTGTCATTCAGTAGCGCCATGTTCAAAATTACTGCTTTCAGTTTATGTGAAATATTTCATGTGTAGCAGAATAACAATATTACAGTGTTCATTTTTTGATTACAATTTTAAGTTTACACATCACCATCGTCACATCCTCCACAGATAGTCGTGGGAAGCCACTCACTCACAGAACAGCAAGACAGGCGATCCTTAAACCAGAAGTTTCGCGGGCCACTTAGGCTGCGACTTGCAACACTCCCGCATGCCTGTGACGACTCATGGTCTCCGTTGAACACCACGGTACAATAGGACCACACTCCGACCTCTCTAGCCCTCGATGTGTACTCATCCACGTCTGACCTAAGAGTGAGCGCCCTCTGCGCGCATTGCGAGTCAGCTGCTCGCTTCCTTCGCGCCCCTACCGCCAGCAGACGGAACTAGGCCTCCCTACCCCCTCCAGGCCCATCCCTCCATGGCCAGTGGAGAAGCCGGACCGGGGGAAAGGGGAAGACATAGCACCGTTAACCGAGACAACCCTTCTCACTAAACAGCCTACCAGACCAGGTAAACAAGAGAGGGAGAAAGGGAAGGCAGACTCTCAAACAAAACCACAAAACTTAGAACCCCCTAAAAACTAATAAAAACTAAAGAAAACAAACTAAAAACCCACCCCAAAACCCAGGAGCCCGCTCAGCATGACTATGATAACACTAATATTTCAAAGGTAGGCCCTACCACAAAAGGCAAATTTTTTTAAAGTCTACTACCTGAAACTAGACCTATACGGTTTTATGATCTGATAGTGCAGAACCAAATTGAAGGCAGAACGAAAAATAATTGTAATAATAGGTACTTGCATAAATTATTTAATTTTTATTTTAGTTTAAAGATGTTTGCTTGCACTGTCATATGTTCTTGCAATTTCAGTTTGTTGCAACCAAATAAGATATTATTTATTAACCTTTTTATATGTCAAGTATAAATTAAAAAACATAAGTTGCCAATACATATTTGTTTAATTTTGGCAATGCCATTAAATTTTACAATTTTGAGCATACTGTGACGCGTCCTTTTGCGTCTGCTGCGTGTTGCTGTGGTTATTGTAGTCACTGTAGTGGGCGTTGAGGTTATGTTTCGTGAAGTGCGCCGGATAGCTCAGTTGGATTAGTTTTTCTACACCATTAGCCAGGTTTTAACTTGAAGTGAGACACTCCAGATTCATCAGTAGTTATATTTATTTATCTAGGTGCATTACAT
>PNEQ01003235.1:5642-20288 GCA_003012365.1 Medauroidea extradentata | reverse complement strand
CAAACAAGCCAGGAAAATAATCAAATGACTCTACTTTAAAATTCCTTGACTATATTTATATTGAATTTTGAAAAGGTGAATTTAAATTAACATGTCCCCAATTACTAGGTTATTGAATTCTGTTGCATCACACCGGACACCTGACAGACTCACCCTGAAAATGGCATATAGCCTGTTAAGAAAGATTTACATAATATAATTTAAATAAGAAAATAAAAACACAAAAACACCTTTTAAAGATTTAACCAAGATGGGGAAGTGGCTGAACACTTCACAATACCTAGAAAAATATACAATAAGTAATGTTAAATTTTGAATGATTATATTAACTTTACATCTGTAGAGTAGGCTATCCATTACTGCAATATGAAATAATTCCATTAACATTGCCAACCTAACCCTAGCAAGTTAATGTGCAGCTAGTATTGAAAATAAATTACTTTTCTGAGATATAAAAAAATAATCTAAAGAAAATCACAACACACTTTGGATGTTGTTGCAATCATAATATACCTTAACTGTTGACATGTTTTGGTTGTCAGCTGGAAAGCACATAGTTGTGGAAGGATACATAATGTTTTTGTTTACATTGCCCTACTTTTTTATGATCTGTCAAATAATGGAATTCCTATACGGTATGGACTGTTAAAATACCACCTCTTTGCTTGCGACCAGAATCAAAATATCTGTACTCATTCACAGTCATTCTGATTTAAACTTCGACTTGTATTTTTTGGTTGAGTTTGTTGACAATGATTTTGGATCAAGAATTTTGACTAAGGCTTTGAATTACAATTATTAACTTCTTAAAATATTTGCCCCGGATATCTCAAGTTGTAAATCAGTTAAAAAATGTTTAAAAATTATTTTTTTAAGATAATTAGTTTTATTGCCTAAGAACACATATTTATTGTTTAAAGCATTTAATAACTTTGAATATTTTTTACAAACATTGTAAAAAGAAACCTGACGCTGAAGGGGTTGATGAACAGCATATGGAACTTTGATTTTTAATGTGACGTTATGATATAAAGAAGACTTTGGATCTGTGTCGCCTCTATTTCAGGGTTGGTCTAGATAGATGTCTAGAAGGGCAAGGGCTTGTTCTGTGTGAGTGTGTTGCACGAGCATGAGACTAAGGGATGCACACACAGTGGGCTAGATGCAGTGAATTCTCTGCCATCCAATGACTGAAATCTGGTTGAGTCCAAGGGGATCCCTTACAATTTCGAGGAGACAAGGCACTTTTATAGGGGTAGGTTTATGTAACTCACTTAGAATACTGTATTTTATAGAAAATAGGTTGTGCGCACATACTGTATTTGCTGGCATATAGGACGACCCTGCACATAAGACGAGTCCTGGTTTTGGGTACTAAATTTTGGGGGGGAAAAAAAGTAAATTATTAATTTTGAAATTCCTGGTTGAAAAATATTTTTTTTCCTATAACAGAAACAAAAATATTTGGTTTAAATATTTATAATGCATTTATTACCATTATATAAACATCATAGGAGACACATAAGCCAATAACATGGGCTACTACGGCTGGATTAAGAATTTTATCAAAGGTTCATTATTTTAAATTGGCTGTTGTCTCTGCTTTTGCTGACTACTGAGGTTTAGCCAGTGTGACAAAAGGACATCATTGAAATTATGCACATTACCATGCCAAGGCCAGTTGTACTCTGCTCCTGGTATGTCGAGAGTTGCAACCTTGACTTAAGATAGCAGCATCAAGCAAACAAAAAAAAGTATAGGGGTGGCATCCCTGGGCACACTACACGTCATACCAACGACCTTGCACTTAAGGTTGGTTCACAATCAAAAAACATAAGCACAGAACATATAAACTATAACAGTAGAAACTGTGCACGACAAGACACCTTGCGCAAAATTAGTTCACAATTGTATTCTTACTGTACGTTTAACCAACAGTACTATTTCGACAAAACTGAAATATTCCTTGCTGTATAAGAGGAACCGAAGCCTATTGAAACATATTTGAAGTAGAATCGTATTTGGAGATAAAAAGGAAATACAGAAACAAAGTTCCTATAAACTCCACAGTGTAAAACATTACTTGCAATATAGAAACTTAGTTTTTAATGTTAAAATTTCTTATTTTAGCTTTGTTTTGTTTTTATATATTTTTGGAGCTTAAATCAGCATGGTGGACTTTCACAAACACCTTTGCTCTGATTGGTTGGTGTCCTATGCGTACCCAAAAGAAATGAAATATTACCATTTTTAACTCAGTATCTCTGTGCACATGAACCCTTTTTTGGAGTTGTGAATTGGTAGGTAAGAATACTGTTTAAGTTCTCTGGAGCTCACCCTATGCCCGATGTCAATATTATCAAGGTGGCTGAGAGGGTTGTTTATAAACTATCATGTTAAACTGTGTTGTGATTGGATATGATGTAGTGTAGGCTGCTTAGGAACTATATTATTGCACTCTGATCCACTCATTTGTTTAAAGAAAATGTGTTCTAATTAGTAATGGTTAACATCTAAATAATTTACTGAGTAAATTTAATACAGTGTAAACAAGTGCCCGCAACTCCAGTGGTTAACACCAGAATTGGAGCTACCAATTAAACATAAAAGGTCCTTCATTTTTTAAGGTGGAGGAATTCCGTAAAAGTGCGTGCAGGTCAGGCGCGAGCGAACCTGGCGGAGGTCTATTTGCAAGATGGCCGTGGTTGGCACCGGACGTTGGTATGTGCGCGCAGGAGTAGCGTGGGCTGCAAGGACGTGTGGCTTCTGTTCTTTTACAAAATTTTTACTCACTTTGGGAATGACGGGCACATCGGGTGCACAAGTAATGTAAATGGCACAGTAACTTTGAAAGACTAAAAGGTGAACTTGGGGCAGTAATTGAATGTCATCAACATGGCTAACTAGACTAGCGAGCTGAGGTCACGAAAATCCGAGTCAGCAATCCGAATGCATCCGGGACTGAGCGCACCCTAAATAACTTTAGCTGTATTTTTTTGTTGTAACTGGAACTTCGCCAGAGGAAAGTCTGTGTCGTGAATTTTGTTGGAATTTGTCTAAATAAATGGCTGTCTCATAGTTGAGAATAGTAGAAACGCCAGTACTCAGAAACAACGAAGTTATTTCTTATTTAGTGTAAATAAACCCCTCTATTGAAATTCTTCGTTCACTTACTTTTTAATTTATTTAGTTATCACATTTCATTTGTGGTATATTCTATATCTTGAATTGCCAAAGAAATATACAGTGACTTAAAAATAAAATGATTTAAGTTGTGAGTGCTATTACACAAGTTGTAACATAACAGCAGGCATATATAATTTTCATGTACCAACATTTTTTTGAATGTACATTATGAATACAGTGAACCCTCGATAACTCGGACCTCGATGTCCCGGACTTCGGATAACGCGGACAGAATTTCAAAAAACAAAATTAATTTTAATTAAATTATTTTTTGGTCAAAAATCATAAGAAAATTGTGTCCGCCTTATTTAAAAACAGTATTAAGCTTTAAAAGCAGTTGCTCATCGCTACGTAGCCTTTAATAATCCCACCGTAAAATATGTGGCAAGTTCCGTGTGGTTAAATGTTGCTAGCGAGGCGCGCAAGTAGAGATGCAACTCAGCAAGCGCGAGTAGTGATGCAACTCAGCAGGCGACCTCGCTTCTTTATCTTTCCTCCCTCTTCACCGCGCGAGACATATACTAACGTGCATCATAAATAAACAATACAGTATGATGCTGGTGAATTGGACGGTAACTACACGTCACAATAGCACCTAAAGGGAAATTTATTTTGTTCTGATATGTGCAATAAATTCAAGATTGCAAAACAATTTCTTCCGGACATTAATAAAAAAAATTAAAGCCACTGGTTTGCATTGCAATGTAGGCAAGGTGGTGAGAGGGTTTTATGGCCTTTTAGCGACGTCTTACAAGCTGATGAGGGTGAAGTGAGGTGAAAGAACAACACAACATCCATGCCCGAGCAAGGAATCGAACCCAGGGCCTCTCGCACAGTAAACTGGCGCCTAACACACTACACTAGAGGCCGGCGCGATATCGAAAAAAAAAACAGGGCTTAATAAATTATCAAAAAGGGGAGGGGGAAGAAAAAGGCTTTTACCCCGGATCGCACATTCTAGAGGGCCTCGTTTTTGAAAAAGTTAAATGGTTAAAATGAATGGGCTTTTATTGAGTTCCCATTAATGTTGATGGTATCTGCGAAATTTATTTTAAGTGTAAAGAGTGTGTAAAGACGTCACTCATATATGACGACGCAGCCAAGATAAGATAGTATGAAGGGAGGCCTACAAGCGCAAATTATCACTTCAACCACGGCCGTAGACTTCAACTAAATACGTAAAAAAAAAGGAGGAATGGTTGACTGAGATTTACATTGCTCCTGGCCTCGTATTCTAACAAAGAGACCCTGGAAAAAAACAATTTCTCGTAGGAAACTAGCAGCTGGCTGCAGACACTTGTGACATGCTGATGTAGAGCAATTTTTTACGCAAACATCTCATGAGTTGCGTGAGGTCACATGTGGTGTTTTTATTGCTGTTGAGACTGTACCGGTTGTCCTTGACTACTTCCGCTCGCGCTCTACCACCCTAGCTTATCTCTCAAACACACACACACGCACGCACGCATAGACTGTCGTCATCCAGGCGAGAGAAGGGGTGAGAACTTTTATGTGGTCGAAGGGTGCCTTGGTGCCAGCTTGTAGCACAGATAAAAAAGATCAGACAGAAGTAGCATAAAAAATAAGTAAAAAAGAATCTGCCAGCCTAGGTTGTTTGACATTCTTTCTTTTATGGTTCTCCCGTTACAGTGATAATTTCCCCACTACCCCTCCTGTAAATTGATACGTACAAAGCAGTATATATTGCCGATTGCTGCTTCTTTTGCTTGTAGAAATGATAGCGTACTGGTTTCCTCACGTTTCTTGTGATTAATGACTGATTACCCCTCCTCCCCGGACGCCCCTCGATAACACGGACAAATCGTAACTCAGACAGCTTCTCCCCCCTTTTAGTCCGAGTTATCGAGGGTTCACTGTATATACCTACGCTGTTTGAGAGCACAAATGAATCAGGTAATTTTTCAAATGTTACTTGATTTTGTTACTGTAGCATGACGTTAATACTATTATTGTCAGCACCTACCAATTTGCCACACGCTCTTTCAGGGGCATATAAATAAATTGTGATGTAAATATTTTTCTAAAATGTTTGCACAATTTGCATATGTGAGTACATGCTCATTAAATTAACATTTTTTTTCTGAACCAGCTAATAAAAACAAACTTCGATAAGCTATCTAAAATTTGTTTAACCATAAATATTTCTCTTATTAACAAATTTTGACAACTGAAATTTTTATCGAAATTGAAATGAAAGTATCAAAAATTTGATTTTGGTTTTGGTATACCGAACATTTGCACAACCCCATAAATAAACAATGCATGAATATATTTACATACTTCTCAATAATTTACGATGTTGGGCAACTTCATTCACTACCTGGTAGTAGTTCTGACCCACTGTTTAACATGATTGTATTGTCCATATAAATGATTGTAGGCCTGGTTATCTTTAACTAAAAATTGCTTTGTTGAACTGTTTGACATTTATGTAACTCATTATAGTCTGTGTTTACTCTTATTTAGTATTCATGCATATCAGAGGGCATAACTTAAGATTAATGCTGATTCTACCAGCAGGAAATATCTGGTTGGTAAAAATTTTTTCAACCATGTCAAAATATTTTAATGAAATGAACAGAAACACTTCTACAGTAATATATAATTTAATAACCTGTATCTACATACTTTATAAGATTACTCCTATGTAAAGTTACTGTGGTAGATTTGGCATATTTTCTACAACTTTATTGTAGTTTTATTCATCGCAAGATTTTGGAATATTCCAGTAAACATGAATTTGTCTACTAATTGAACAGAATTGTACAGAAATTTTTTCTGATCATTTCCCTATACAACCTGTAAACAAACGACTATTCGTTACCCACTGCTGCACTTTCCCCTCTCAATCTTATGCCACGTGATACCATTCTGCTTGTTGAAGTGATCCAGCCACCCAGTAGAGCACTTAAAATCGTTGACTTTCAACATCACGGCAAATGTGTTCCCCTTCTCGATCATTGGGCCTGTGATCAACAGTTTTTCCCTCACATCTGATTGAACCAGACAAGCAGAGTTTTCTGTACGTCTTCATGATTGGCACCTCAAAAATTATTAGTTTCGTGTTTTGACCTCCTTTTTTCAAAGCACCTAAGATTTTGTCCTTTTCTTCCAAATTTGTTGATAAGCTTAATTATGCAAGACAATACTCCCGTGCAACATCTGCCCTAAACCCCTTACATTCATCTATATGGATTATGATATCACACTTAGTAGCGAGTTAAAGCGTTGCATTTGCGCTGCGTGTGTTTTTTTTTATGTTCGGCCACAATTTGTACTTACCTGAATTCAGTTTATAGAGTATGCTTTTTTCTGAACGTCAATACTTGATGCCGCAATTACCTTAATATAATTTTATTACCTATGTTACTGGATGTTGTTATTACAGTTGATACTTTATACTGTTTGTACTTGAATCAAAACGTAAAAATTGCAGGCCACCCGCCTAAATATTTTTACATAAGTACATTGATTATTTAAAAGTAGGAAAGATCCCTGTAAGTGTATTTCTTTGTATGTGTATAACCTTGCTAATTTTTGTGTGTAAATCTTCACGTAAACAATTAGGCTTGCATTAATCTGGCACCAAGCAGCTAACCAGTGAATTTTTTATAACTAGTGAGAGTTTTTCGTGCCCACACATTGATATTTCCTGCAAGGTAGTTGACTTGCCTGCTCCTGCAGCTATCCTCACCCATGATAACGGTACCTCCACCCACCTAGACCATCCACCCTGCTGCGACCCCGTAAAGATCAAATAAAAAAGAGGGTGATCAGTCCATTATCTTCAGTCGTCGAGAGTCCAGCCTAACCTCCATGTTAATCTTGGCACTCAACCTTCCCGAGTGGTAAGTCTAAGAGGTGCCACTTATACGTACTTCCCCACTAATGTTTGAGTCAGAGCGGCACCATCAGTACATCTACTTCCTAAAACCGTATTCCTTTCTTACATGTTACCAGTTGGGTCTGAGAGGCGCCAATGTGTATCCGCATAACCTACATCACCGTTGGTGACATTCTCCATCTTACTTAACGTCCACACCAACCTCTCATCTGAGTTCTACTCGAAGGTACCACTGCAGCTCTTGGCTTGTGCTCACACCATTTTGATTGTATTCGTGCTTCACACCTAGCTATGAGTCTATGACCAGAAGTTTGTCCACAGATGTGGTTGGCAGTAATTCAGTTCTGTTTCCCGCCACATGGAAGTATAGCCCAAAAAAGTGAACAGTTTGTTGCGTTGTGATGTTCAAGAGCAATTGAAACTTGTTGGAAACTTCAAGTGTAAATACCAGTGTACCTCCAGTTTGTGTTTTCTCAATACAGTGATTCAAAATCTAAACAAAGACTTATGTTCATTCTTTCAAATTTAAATGCCTGATGACATCTTAGAAATTCATTTGGCTCGATAACACCCAGTTATAACGAGACTCTACTGTACTTATCTGCTGCACTATAAGAGCGTCACAACCTTAGATTGCAATACAGGGCTTGTGGCGAATGCTGTTGCCAGATCGCAGGCGCGTTATGAAGTTCTAGAGATATACTACTTCATGGTTTTGAGTACCTAGAATACTGTACTATATTTTACATTTTTTGAATTGATATCATTGTAATTGGTATACATATCACATAGGCTACCTATTAATCATTACAGCTAAGTAGAACCCCGATTTAACGAAATGCCATGGGACCCGAAAAGATTTACTCTAAATCAATGTTTCGTTAAATCGACTTCTCCTCCCCCCCCCCCTCGGCACTCCCAAAATTAAAATAAAAGTTAATCCTCGGGCATGTTTCGTCGGAATCTAAGGTAATTTTAAAATATATATATTGGCCCAAAACAATACCAAAATAAATTTTCCGTCAACAGATAAGTCACAGCCGTGAAAAAAAAAATATCGGCGAAAAATCTTTAAAAACTTCCAATGGAACACTCGGCGAGCGTGTGCATGGAGAGTTAGGCCGCCCCTGCGTGCCATCAACACGTGAGAAGTGATCTATCCGTCTCTCTCCCACCCGATACAACGAGAAAAGGAACGAAATTCCCATGAAAAATAGTAAAAAAAAAGTTAACAAAAACTTACTTAAAAGTTTGTGAGACAATGGTAAAATAATAATTAAATACGCGTAGCGCCTGCCATTGTAGCTTGTACGTGGCCGCACTCGTGAAACAAACTTGTTGGTCTGCTCCCTAAAAATACTTTGCACCCAAACTTTTTTTAGCATTGAAGAAACAAATTATTTACGTTTACGGTAATAATTTTGTTGTAAAAAGTCTGCATAAATAATATTACGTATTTTTTTATAAACTCGCTTGTTTTATCACGGGACGCAAGTGTAAATAGTTATGCTGCACACCACTGCAGTCAATCGGAAATATAATTAATCATTGAGCCTGCTGCACTGCAGTGCTTTCTTACTGAGCCGCGAAGCACTATCCGTGAATTAGTTCTTACGCTGTCTACCGCCGCGCTGCGGAGACTGGGTACCTAGATGCTCGTTCACACGCCAGCCACCAGTATGAGGCTCTACCCACGCACTTGTTATGCAAAATAGCGTCACTAGCTAGGCTGTGCCAGCACACGTGTATCTCAAAAAAAACACTCCCACAGCCAAAGTTTTCAACATTTTTTTTTTCCACGGCGGATGGTTTAAGCTTTTCTGCGGAGAAATAAGTATATACGTCGGTCGATGCTAGTATTTTTAAAGAACTCAAATTGCAATTAATAATACATTTCATCAAATTCACTTAGTTATTTAATACACTTTTTTTTTGTTATTTTTGAAAGGTTCCTAAATATCAATTCGTTAAATCGCTGTTTTCGTTATTCCCAAGTTCGTTAAATAGGGGCTCTACTGTACTAACGATAAAACAAGACATTTTGTCTATAGGAGTAGCGTCTGTCTGAAGAAAAGAATGTGATTGGGGTAATGATGATTATGAAATTGATGGTGGAAAACCATACGTCGTGTAGAAACTTTAAAATCTGGTTATTTTTGACGCTATCAACTTTTACTAAAATTACATTTAAAGTGGGACATATGAAACAAAAGACTATAAACATTTGACCGCGATGTCAAATTAAGGTACAATCCCTCATTTTCACTACTCTTGTGACACTTATTTTGGAAGCTTAAACAATAGCAGATATCAGAAATTTGTCTTTCAGTATTGTTTTTACTCGTTTTACTACGATTATATTGTTTTTTCAAGACAACAGCATTAAGTTGAAGCTGATAATATAGTTAACGGAATTTTCGTAAATGGGCTCTTAGCAGAAATAAAGTATTTTTTGCCTTAAAAATAACTGAGGGCAGTAAATACCTTGCAAACAAACTAAGTGACAGATTTTGTTGTATTTGCTTTAGTTTACGTTTTTGATTCATTGATTTATTTATTTCATTCTGTTGACCACAGTTGACTACATACACATTATAACAACAATTAACATTACATAAATTTTCATATTACTTGAAAACCATAAATTATTTTAGTGAGAGTAGAGTTTCCCCAGAACATGACGTCATATCTTAAAATAGTCTGACGCATGCTCGCAACGTCTTGTGCTGTGAAGCCGCTGCCTCATCCTGTCCGTTCCATATTCCCGCACCTAAAGCTAATCCTTTCGACCCTTATTACTCCCGCACACGTCAGTGCACTCTAACCTGACACCAAGTATTTTATGTAAAGCCTACCTAACCCTTCCTTAGTTATCCTTTGTTCACAAAAACCCTGGGCACAGATATTTTAACGTATTTTTCCTACGAGATGTCTTGCCGCCTGTAGGCATGCCACCCGCAGCACAGAAGACACCAAAAGAGGGAAGGACCACCCCCTCGCGTCCGCGCCGTCTCTCATTAGGCGAGCGGCTGGCCAATCGCCACAGACCGCCCAACAAGGGTATAAAAGAGGGAGCACGAGCCACCGAAGTCAGTTGCATCCTACTTGCCACTCAGTTCAGTTGTAGTTAGAAGTATATCATCGAGTAGCGATCTGATTGCCATTCGCCCTGAGCAGTACCTCTGCTACAACTGAAAGGTTCAGTTCTGCTGCGGTAGAATTCTCTACCATTATCACCATACCTTCTAGCTCCAGCTCCAGGCCAAGAAGACCAGCGACCGCCGGATCCCTTCCAGAAGCGCCCATCACGACAGTGAAAGCCTTCTATGCCAGCTGTCCAGCTTCGCAAACCAAGAGCCACTTTCCGAGGTGTCATAACCTGCATCAATGACTCTCCCCACAGAAGCTAGCGCTCTTCGGTTACTTCCTACACACCCTTCAGGCTTTCTAGGTACAGGATATTTCAATCTTCATTGATGGCGTATGCCAATAAACCACGCAGCAACATTATTCCTTTCTTTTCTTCACTCGCCATACCTTCCATTGTTGACAAACCCATCCCCCTGCTAGACACCTGTGACCAATGTATCCCATAGGATCGCCACGGGAGTTTGATATCAGGTCGTCATAAGCATCCTGCGTCTGGGAGGCGGCGTAAGCCGCACACTTTCCAGGTTTTTCTTCATTACACCCTCTGGAGGTGTAACTACACTGTGCTCTTTCCGAGCGGTGTCGGGTTTTGTCTTGTCTGGGAGAGGTGAAAAGGCATAAGGACGTGCTGCGGCACACTTCTAGCGCTCGTCTACAAGTCCACCTGCCCAGCGCCAACAATAGTTCCACCGCATTAAGGCTTTGTATGCCACTGCAAGCAATCCTACAGGATACCAGATACCAACAATCAGCTAGCCTTACCACTTTATCTTCATCAGAGCCACAGTCAGGCTATGCCTAAGAGGTCAGGTAGGAAGTTGAGAGCCAGTCAGGAGTTTGCTAAGTTGGTACAGAAGGCACTGGAGGTTAGGGATCCTGAGACAGAGGTGTATTGGATCCAGAGGGAAGTTTCCGCCGCCGTTCGAAGAGGCATCCCACTCAATGACTGGCATTACAGACACCCGGTGAATCAGCTTTCCTTAGCACCTCCTCCTCAATACCCGTCTCCGTCTCAACCCCTTCCTCGCCTTGTGGACCACATCCGACGCAACTCCTAACCTCGGCACCTTCGTGCTCTCCCGTCCAGGGGATCAGCCCCCCTCATTGTTGCCACTTCCTCCCATCCACCTTTGGCTACACCTGCTGAAGAAGAGCAACCTCCAGTGCAGCGCTAGTTTCCCTCACTGTATATCCCTTACGAGGTGGGGAGAGTCTGACGAGGAAGACGGCGGCCAGCGCTTCGGGAGTGCATCCTGGGGTAAGCACGCTGCTGCTGCCTGCCATTGCACCCTCGCAGACAGCCTACCCGCTCCCCAGCAGGCGTCAACTTCGTCAAACAAAGAATTATAGATAATTTTCATTTCCTCTTTATTTAAAACTGTCTTTAAATTTCTGAGTACGAAACAACCTGATGCTAATTTTTTGCTTATCGTATTTATATGATCTATCGAATTTAACTCATGATCTGTGTAAACACCCAGAAATTTTGTGTTATATGTTCTATAAATGTGTAGCCTATATGGTGTATTTTCATATTTAATTAATTGAACCTATTTATTACCCTTATTATTCTTTAGAATGAAATTTATGTAACCTGTTATAAGTAAATTTAACAATAATGTATTTTGATAAACCACAACGATAATATCATTAATAATAATAATGACTATTGCATAAGGAACAGAAATGATGGATCATGGCATATTAACATATTTTGGGGGATATTGTTTGCCTTTCATTTTCGGTTTTAATTATAAAGGTATCATGTTGCTGTTTTTTTTTTTCCTAGAGCATAAATGTTAATTTGTAACAGCTGGTTATTGTGAAAGCTTCATTAACTGTGTTAATACTTATATGAAATGTTCAATACAATATTTCACTCCCTACCTCGTAGCCTATCTATATTGCCTTTTGGATGTTTTACCTTCCATATAAATAAATATTAACAAAAAAAAACATTAACAAACTTCTTTCTTCCAAATCAGTCACTGGCCACAACAAATTACGTGGCCGCAAGACACAGGTGCACTCCTGGGTGCTTATTAAGTATCACAACCTACAATTTGCACCTACACAGCGCAGCGCATGTGCAGAGCAAGTAAAACTGATCTCCTATCGCTGTGTGTAAGTATTTAATTCCAATGAAACATAACCAGATGGAACACAACCAGACGAAACGCAGGCGCGAATTTTACGTTGCACCCGGAAAAAGTGAAATTTAATCGGCTTCCTGGACTAGTTTAAAATATGGGACGTAAAAAATCTGCTGACTGAAGAAAGACTGTACGTTATTTACTATCCTATCCTGCCAGAACCTTTCAGTAAAGATAACAGAACGTCGAGCACCCATACGATGTCTTGGTATGCAGGGCGAGCGCATCGGTACGATACGCAACACATTTAACGATATTACAAGAGAACGGTTAAATATATATTAGTGGTGTCACTTAAAAAATTAAATTCAGCTCATTATGAACAACTTCCTTGCTTTCATCCCCTATCTAACTTCAAAAATAAAAAAAACTTCTCACTGACCAACTTTTCAATGTTTCATTCTGTAACGAAACAAACATAAGGCTAGAAAAAAATTTATACACAATTGAAAAAGAACATTTTAGTCTTATTTTCTCGATGATGTCCTGATAAACGAAGTTACGCATCATAAAATGTTTAATACGATTTTGTTATTATTTCTTAAGTTATCATGTGATGTATTTAATGATGCATGAAAACAGTGTAAGTACACTAGACCCTAGATTTTATGAATACTGACGGTTCCATTTATGACATTCGTAAAATTGCTACCTTCGTAAAATCGATTGAGGCCAAATTTGAACCCCACAACTTTACCAAATTTTAAAATTACATTTTTCCGCAAAGTATATCTAATGGGGTCCCGATTTTCGTAGCGTTTTGCAGAAAAGTAAGACAAGTTATCATTAAAACGTAAATTTATATCACAAGACTGACGTCTTCCAACTAAAAAGGTACCCCTGAACGGTAAATACGACCAACCCATGTCCCGGAGAGAAAAAAAGAGAGATAAAAGAGAACACAGAGCACCGAGTGTCTTCTCGTGAATACATAGTCTGACATCCGCATTGTTTCACATGGAAAATGGCAAATAGTAACTGAAATTTAAATTTATATCAATAGACAAATGTCTTCTGAATAAAATCACACCTACAAACGATCAATACGACCAATCCATGTCACAAAAAAAATAAAACACCAAGCATGGATGCCTTCTCACAATCGTGTAGACTTGACGTTCGTAGCATTGCGTGGAAAAAGAAACCTAAAAAGGTTTGCAAGACTCTTGTCAAAAGAAACTAAAATAAATGTTGCACGTAAAAAAATTTTCGGTGGCCGCAGGGCTGGTGTACTATCCTTTGCAACACGAAAACAATGAATAAACAAAAATTAAGTGAAGTTTGAAGACAAGCCTGTAGTGTGTTCGGTACTTTTAACGATGGCATGCCCAGATATTGTGTGTGTATGGCAAGAGTCGAGTTAATGCAAAAACGGCGCAGTCAACAAGTCCAAACTTAGTCACATATTCCGTTCTTACCGGTTGCTCAGTAATGTTTTCTTTCCAAACGCTCGCCTGGCTAACGCGTAGTGCTGATAATGCATCCCTACCCCTCTTTATTTGTCTTGCTTTCCTTCTGCTTGCAGTTACACACACACACACTCCGCCATGGGCCGCGGCGCAATACTCGAAGCTGACAAAGCGGTAAATGTGCGTCACCTACATCACAAATAAATTCCATGAAGCCAATGACTGACCACAACATTGGTGCCAGAAATCCTACAGCCTGAAGGAGATTGCAACACAAGAAGTTTCTCACTTCACCAGGAAAATTGAATAAACTACTAAAAACTCCCAAAACTCAAAAAATAACATACAAGACATGCGATTATTTGTCATTTTAAGTGGTTACCTACGTGTGGATAGAGGCGGGGAATGAAAAATCCTGTTGTGCACACAGTAATAAAGATTATCTTTACCGACGTTAGTATACGTACGAAAGTGAGCTGAAAATGGCTAGGGGAAAGGGAGGGTTTCAGGTTGGATGTCTGCAAGATATTTTTCCGACAAGGGGGTGAGGATATTGACATTTCCCGGGAAACGCGTTGCAAGTTGTTTCCTATGCTTATGTTTGGGAAGGTTTGTGGGGAGGGGGATGATCTGCCGGCCGTGAGACAAGCATGGAACCCCAGCTGTCACTGTGTTGCTATCTACGAAGTGTAAGATTTCACTTTATTATAAAGAAATGAGGGATAGACAAACTGTGCAACATACGTGCATAGTAATATAGTAATGCTCACAGGCCGAACGTTGGTCTCCGAAGTGCGCAGTCACATTTTTCTACAACTTTAACTTTTTTTTTTTTTTTTTTTTTTTTTTTTTTTTTTTTTTTTTTTTTTTTTTTTTTTTTTTT
>PNEQ01003234.1:0-16908 GCA_003012365.1 Medauroidea extradentata | reverse complement strand
CCTTCATCATCGGCTATAATATTTTCATCATTTTCCAATGTTGTTTGGAATAATAAGTTATTTCTCATTCACATCACAACGAACGTTAACAGATCACGATGTAGCAGACTGGCCCGAAAACGTCTAGCAGACGATTTGCCCCCACAACTCTACCTCGCGAGGTGGAGCGGCGGGAGCATGACCTACTTGACCTGGAGGCACTTGACCTTGCGAGTAAAACGCACCCCCGCCATATTGTTTCCGGCAAGTAAAACGCCTAGGAGTGCCCCGGGAGCTGAAAGAGCAAAAAGAGACGCCAGGTCACTGCGAGTAAAACAAACCTATCTTCCTAATTAATCCAGAACTGCTGCACTGGTCATATATATGTACAATCAGTATATATTTATAACTAAGCCAGCACTGCTGAAATGGACAAATATACGCACAATCCCAACATCTTCCAACTAAGCCAGCACTGCTGCACTGGTCTAATATAATCATATTCCGACATCTTTCCAACTAAGCCCGCACTACTGCACAGGTCCAATATACGCACAATCCCGATATCTTCTCAACTAAGCTTGGACTGGTCATATATATGCACAATCCCGATCTCTTGCAACTAAGCAGGTGCACTGGTCAAATATATGCACAATTACGATATCTTCCTAACTAAGCCAGCACTGCTGCACTGGTCATATATATGCACAATTCTGATACCTTTCGTAACAAACCTACATTACGGGAATGGTCACCTCAGAAGTCCGTATTGCTACGCCGAACTTTACCAACATAGCTGCACTAGCTTTTAACGAGGAGACAGCCATTTCGTTGGTGATATTTTAAATATGTTTAAGTAATTGGTAGGATGCTGCTAGTTACAAATTTAAAAAACCGTTTAAGGTGGTACAAACCTGTAAATTAACTGATTAAAACATTTTCATGAACGAGCACATGCTAGTTATGAATTTTATTATCAATCTTAATGCAAATGTATTTGTAGTTTTCATCGTAGGCTATTAGTGAAAATTTAATATAAATTCAATGGGCCATATTTTATTGCTTAGTGCCATTTGTTTTGTACCTTTCCACATGTCCTCTAAATGGACTTCCTACTTTAAAAACTGTTATTTTTGAAAGGTATTTATAACAAACGAGTTCTAAAATGGTATTTAAGAGACCAAGTTTATTTTTAAATGCGTGTCATTACAGTCTTCTGGTATTGCAATCTGGCTCTTTCGTGCCAGATGGTTGCGAACATCGTTGGTTGGCCTGATGCCTGACCCGTCAGCTTAAGTATTTTCGAAGTACTCTTCAAGTGCAATACATTTATTTAATATGGATATAAGTCTTAAAGAGGGTTTCTACAATTATTTCATAAGATTAATGTAATAATACTACATTTAGTGTGGACAAACTAAGAACTGTTGATCAAAGTAGAAGAGGATTACCGACCCGGAGCTGTGGTGTAGGTCTTAGGACAGAAGCTACGTTTATTAGGATGACTTCAACGTAATTCCACGTGACGTCACCTCTACGTGCTAGCAGACTTCCCACAAGCGACTCTACATCGACACTGTAAAACAAAAAAACTTATGTTAATATTACACTACACTCATTAACGAAAAAACTTTCATGTAAGTCACTTACCACCTACTGGTGCATTAAATTTATACGGCATATTTTATTGAAAATTTTATAATTTTGAATTTATCTGTACAAACTTATTTTTCATAGACACTAATGCATAGCAAATATTTTGTTGGAAGAAGATTCACAATTACACTACTGATGACTGCTGACAGTCTTCTATAACTTTTATAAATAAATTAAACTTACAATTGCACTTTACGATGTCATAATTGTAGGAATTCGAAAAATTTAACTGCTGTGGATGGGGATAGTGCAGCGCCATCGTTTTGCCAATGAAATTAAATTTTGTGTCAATTTGAGAAAAGTTTCCTACATTTGCAGCGCATGTCGCTAATTTAGTCATTCTTATAAATTTTAGTCTAAAATAACATTTCATATTGCCAAAGTGATGAATGTAAGAAGGCTGATTTGAAACGTTTTATCATATTCGGCAATAGTTTTTTTTCTTCTGTGTAGACAAAAAAGGCATGTTTGAAAGTTTTCAAATTATTTCTTTTGAACACCGTACATAGAAGAAGGCGAGGCAGGCAGAGGTTGTGGATAGTAAGTAAAAAATAAGCTCTGTCCAAACTTCGTATAAACAAACATATCTGCTGAATATACCTTGCCGTAAAAACTGACATTTTACGAGAAATTAACTGTTTCAGAGATTGGAAAATTTACTTAACTTCAGAATTATTTTCTAAACTTAAAACCTGCTCGTTCCTGATCATACGAGATCATTTTTAATTTGCGTAGCAACACGGCCGTGCAGCCCCCAACAATAAAAATTATACAAATAATTTCACCTGGCAATCTTAATCTTTATTACATTGCAAATGTGGTTTTATTACTATTGGACCTTTACTTGATACAGTGGGGACAATTTTGATTATAAATTTTTCGGGGTCGGCAAATTGCAGGAAATGTGTAGACAAAAGGCACTTATGAAAATGTTAGATCAGCCAAAGTATGTGATGCCACACTAAGTTTATCTATATTCGAAATGTTAACAGACAGCCTCTCTGTCAAGTAATTAAAATCAATATATAATTAAATAAAGTATAATATTAGTAAGGAATTCACTGTGGATGTAGCGTTTAGCTAAGTTTAAATTACATCCTAGGTTAAGTACGTTAAATCTTCTTTAGGACCATCAGTCCGACGACGCTTATACTTCCACGTGTCTTCATTGTTAATACGCTCATCGAACGTCATTAAGCTTTCAACTGCGTACATTTAAATTTGTTCGATATACTTCCAATGAAAATCTCTTGTTTACGCCAGGTAATAAGTTCAAATATGGTTTTAAAAATATTCATTTAAACTTTATGTGTGCACACAATACGCTACATATACGATAATTATGAGCGACGTGTTCCTGTAATCACAGCAATTTTTGTAAAAAGAACTAACCTTTAAAAAAAAAATTAAATCCAGGCCATTACCCCTGTTCTTTAATAAAAGGTTTCGTTAATGCACGGCCATAAGGGTGTAAGTGTGAAGAACCGTTATTTACGTGCGAAACAGTCCGTTTAATTTAAAAAATTATTATTACTTCATTATTTGACAAGGAAAATTTTAGAATTGACTGTATTCCATTTAACCGCATGCCAAAACAAAACCTTGCATGTTACTGCAGCGTGCGGTACGAAATAAACTAAAAAATGTACAATGCAAGAACTATATCAAGAAATATTTAAAATATGCTGCAAGTAATTATGTTTTTATATTCACGTATGTAGCCCGTTAAGATTTCCGTGTTTTTCATTGGGTTTATGCTGCAGTTACATGTCAATTTTGACATATGCTGTCTATAAAACAGTGCGCTAGAAGTTTCCCATACAAGGATCAAGTTAACTAATACATCATCTTTTAAATTATTCCTCGTTACTTTCAGTAAACTCCTATTGACAACATAACCGACACGTGCATAAGAATGTTAATTCATATCAAAATGCTGCAGACGTGACATCTTCGATGCAATAAATGACAATTTAGGGCATTTGTGCGATATCTTTCAAGAACAGAAGAATTTTTTTTTTCGTAAACTGAATGTAGCATAGAAGTGAAAGTCTTCGGTAAAACTATATATTATAAATTTAAAAAAGACAGTTCAATAACTAAGCAGTCATCGAAAATTTATGTTCCTTGTACAGGATTCACACTGAAGGTTAATTTTTCCAGAAATTTCTTTTTATCTGAGAGCAGTTGCTACATTCATAAATCTAATGCAACCAATATAAGGCTGGTTTACAGGGTCGTCGAGTTCAAATTTCATTAATCTTGAGTATACATAATCTTACTTTAGGATATGAATCTAACATGGAAGGTAGTAATTTCAGAAATACGTCACGACTGGTACGCTAATAGTTGCGCCACAGAGTCACCAGTAATATGACATTAAAAATCCAGTATACGATTGCAACCACGAACAATGTTTAAGATTTAATACATCAATTTGTGCAACCATACGGTATATAGTTTCGTTTTAGCTACTTGAAAAAAAAAAAAAAAACTGCCAGTTTTCACTAGAGTTGAATATTTCTCAAAATACTTCACGTCTGAGAATAATAAAACTATCTCTTTGCTATGTTGATTATACTCCGCAGTGCATGGCTTGGATTTAAGAAAATTCACCTGAAGTTCACGGCAAGTAGTTACATTTGACGACAATACGCTGGTATTTTTCCTTACTTTCAGATTTAAAACTTTAAATCTGCAAGCAAATATAGCGTTCAGAGACATTTCAAAAATAATAATTAGGACCGGTTTCATAAAACAAGTTAAAGCGATTTAATCTAGATTACTCTAAACTTTATCTCTATTATACATGTTTTGGTTTTCACCAAGCAGTTAAAACTATTTTCTCGCCTTAAGCGAGATTAAATTTTAACTACTCTATTTTGGCCGGGTAACATCACTAACCTCTCTTTAAGTTCATAATAAAATGGCGTGAGCACTGTATAATTTGGTATTTGAAGACAATACAGACGAATACTATTCCTGTGTATCTGCCTCGTTGGATTAGAGAAAGAAATCATTTTGACCAGTATGATGATTCAGACTTCCAAATAAATTTCTGCTTGTCAAAACAGCCGGTACATTTACAACACACTCAGAGTGTCACAGTGGTCTAGAGGTAAAATGCGAAGGTACTACAAGTAGGAAGAGTGGTTCGACGCTTACCACCTCCAATTTTTTTTTTTATTTTCAAAATAATTTCCTGTAAGCGTCTGTTATTCAAAAGTTATTCGATAAATAAGTTCAGTGTTATTTATGAAGTACAGTGAGCATTTAAATTTTTTTCCATATTGAAACTACAACTACAAGGTTATTCCTTGTAATTTTACACACATACATATACTTCAAATTTTATTACAAGTACAACCATTGTAGTTTTACAAGGAATTTCTTTGGCAACTAGGTTTCCAATGATTTTCTTTGTGAAAGCACAAAACATTTTTTACAGTGTATGATATTCTGTTCCTAGCTGTATCCCACCCCTGGATAGTATGATGTAAACTCCCTCCTACCCCTCAAGAACGCTGTAACAAAGTTTCCAAATGAAAATTCACAAACCCACACTCGGCAATTTTCGACAAGTGTTCGGGTATTTCCGACACTATTAAGGCAACTCTGCTCACAAACACCTATCGTGAAGCCTAGTTTAACTAATCTGTGGTAACAAACTCGCTGAGTTGTTGGAACGCACTTCTAACTTAAACTCAGGTTGAGCTCTTTATAGAGTTCTATTAATTTCTCTTTGTGGCAAAGTTAAACTTCGTTGGTGAAACTGGCCCTTAGACATTCGCAAAACATGACCCTTTCAGTCCTTAATCTACCTAAATACATCTTTTACTAAATTAAAATTTGGATAAATTGCACTGTCAGTACGTAATTAAATCTCCCAATTATTTAAAACTTTAGTAATACTGACGACTGCAAGTTATTTAATTTAGTTTTCCTTACACCGCAAGACAAACTTTCACAAATCCATCATTGACATCGAGGAGACTGCTCGCCTGCCTAATACAGACCTGGCAACTATAGTTACCTCAGTCCAAGATTTAATCTTATAAACACTACCTTCTTATACGTTAAACTATTAAGCGAGTATCTTAGTGAAGATCAACGCAACTTCTAGACAGCTTGATTGCTGGCTCAAGCTGCGCATGTGCAAGTGAGTCTGACATCGTCCCTAGGGTCTTCCGTCAAACACACAAGAAATTTTGACAAACGTGGTAGGTATCATTTACTTTGTGCTATTGGTCACGTGTTCTGATCTACTCCGTTGTTGGACGTTTAGTTTTTATTTCAGCGTACATTTATTCAAAAGTAGTATTTTCGCAGCAAAAAACTGTGATACCTGTAGAAGTTCAGTAGTTAAAGGGGCAGTCTTCAGTTTTAAACGTCTTAAATTTTTTTTATATTTCTAAAAAAATTTATTTTTATGTAATATCTGACTAAATTTTCCTGTTAAGAAATTTTTGTATCTCTTAGTTTTTGCGTAATGAGTCTTAACTTCCAAACTTGCACTTTACGGTTTTATGCATACCACTAAAACCAACTGACTTACTAACCGAAAAAATTCATTGTGCACAACAATGTTGTAGGCTATGATTTGAAACATATAAAAATAAAATGTAATTTTAAAAAACTTTTAAAATTCAAAATTTTATTTTAATATTAAGAAATTTTTTATTAAATACAAAAAATATAATCTTGTTTTATATGTGTTAAATCATAGCCTACAACATTGTTGTAGGTTGCGAATTTTTTCCAGTTTAGTATGTCTGTTTCAGTGGCGTGCATTAAACTGTAAAGTGCAAATTTTGACGTTTACGATTCATCACACAAAAACTATGACAGATAATATCTGGTACAAATAAAAATAAAATAAAGACGTTGAAAACAGAGGTGAACCGCGCCCTTAAGTATCCGATTAGGTGTTAGTAGACTATGTTATAACAGTGACACTTTCGTACTGGTACAATGTAAGTATGTAGTATTACATATGTGTACTAGCATGTATACAGTATAAAATACTATACTAGAACTAAACACAAAAATTGTACATAGGAATACACATTGTATTTTAATTTGTGCGATTAGTAAATACCTGCAATGATTTTAAGACTTTTGTTTGGTTTCATTTTTTATTTCTGAACTAAGATTTGAACCTACGGACGTCGCATGGCTTTTGAGGAGCATTAGAAAGTGTTGAGATTTAAATGAGCGAAGCTTGCCGTTTGTACAATATACCCGAATTGGAACTTTACAGAATACTGTTCCGTAGAGGAGCAACATTTTATGATTTTTCGACTGTAGTTTATGTCAAAACATACAATTGCATTTTCATGACAATTATGAGCGTCATTACCTAATGCATTTGTGAAGTTTTTCTGCCGTGGATGGGGACAATGCAGTCCCGTAATTTTACAACAAATAAATTAGTACCAATTTTGGGAAAACTACTGTACATCGGTTAACTCCCATATTTACAGTGCATGTCGCAAATTGTTCTTTTTTTTTTAGAGTCATTTAAACAGTGTCCATAGATCTGGTGCAATCGGGTCATTTCCGCCGCGGATGAGAGTAGTTTATGGTAGTTATGTGTTCTACCCTCGGATATAAGGCATCTCTGGTTAAGTCTAGCAATGTGGGATACCCAATATGAAGTCTCAAAAGATCCACCTTGGTACTGGGAACAATCTTGGCACCATGATCCTGCGTCATCGTTATCAGCACCTATCACAGGGTTGACTACTAGGTCAAGCCACTTGTTTCCAGCACATTCTTAAACACATGTCAATATAAATTCTATATGCCTCCGTACAACAAAGAGTAAACAATTTATATTAATTATTTCACATTGTTATCCCTTGACCGTTTAAAACTTTTCATAAAGATATATATTAGGAGGTATTACCAACTAGCGAACTAGAGACCACAATCATTAGCTAACCAAGCCAGCACTGTTACACGTTTGTATACAGCAGGTTATTTGCAATTGGTACTGTTACATTTAAGTTGGAATATGTTGAATAAACAGTTTAAGGCTATGACGTGGAAAAAATGGACTATGTACGTAATTATGAAACAGTAGCATTTGACCAAAGTACTAGTTGTCTACGAAGACAACACGTATTAAGTTGCTAATAAATCAATCTGAACTGGCCCAACCTAGACATTTGAGAAAGACCAAACATCTACGGAAATTGATTGAATTAAAATTTGCGACGTTTCAATTGTGTTTACATACAAGCCATTACATGAGCGACTCCAACCCGGCTCATTAAGTATTTTCGAATTGTTTTTCAAGTGCAATACATTTAATTTAACATGGATACACGTCTTAAAAAGGGTAGCTACAAAATATGAAATGTTTATTATTTCATAAGAATAATGTAAAAATATTTTTAGTGTGGGCAAACTAAAAACTGTTGATCAATGTAGAAGAGGATTACAGACCTGGAGCTGTGGTATAGGTTTTAGGACAGAAGCTACGTAGATATTAGGAAGACTTCCACGTAATTCCATGTGACTGTCACCTCTACGTGCTAGCAGGCTTCCCACAAGCGACTTCGACGCTCATTAATGAAAAAAAGTTACATGTAAGCCACTTTACAGCCTACTGTTGCATTAAATTTATATGGCACATTTTATAGAAAATTTTATTAATTTTTAATTCTTCTGTACAAACTTCAATGTTTCATAGACATTAATGCATAGCAAATATTTTGCTGGATGAAGGTTCACAAGTACTGCTAAAACTAAAATAAAAATTTTTAAAATTCATAATTTTTTTAAAAATTAACAGATAATTTTCATTCTTCATTTATATGAGCATGGAATTTTAGCCTGCAATGTCTTTTTCCGCTGTGATTTTTTGAGTTTGGTACATCAGTTGGCTTTTGTGTTGTCGTTAAAATGGCAACATGCAAAATATGTCTAACAAGCCATTATGCGAAAACTACGAGATATAAAAATTTCATAAGAGCTAAATTTAGTCACAATGTCTACAATCAGAAAAAAAAATTACGTTACAAATAAAAAATTAAAAAAGGGCGATTAAAATTGCGGTAATCTGTGAAATGGCAACACTGTGTTAATAGACCATGTTGTAACAATCTTACATGTACTAGCATGTATACAGTATAAAATACTATACCAGAAGTAACCACCAAAATTGTGCATAGGAATAAGCTGTAATTCTTGAGATTAATGATATCACCCGGAATGATGGAAGTTTTTTTTTTAAATTTTTTATTTCTGAACTAAGATTTGAACCTACGAACGTCACTTGGTTTGTGAGGAGCGTTGGAAATTGTTGAGATTTAAATAAGCGAAGCTTGCCGGTGTACAATATAGCCTACCTGAATTGGGACTTTAGAATTGTGTTCTGTAGTGGGAAGACAATTTTATTATTGTTCGACTGTAGTTTATGTCCAAACATAAAATTGCATTTTCATGACAATAATGAGCATCATTACTTAATGCATTTGTGAAGATTTACTGCAGTGGATTGTGACAGTACTGTGCCATTATTTTACAAGTAAATTAGTGTCAATTTTGGGAATACTAGTGTACATCTGTTAATTCACTGATCTTTGCAGTACATGTCTCTAATCTAGACACTTTACTAACTTTAGTCTAAAAAAACATTTAAAATTCCAAAATAATGTTTAAAATAAAAGTGGTTTCGAAAATACCATTCAGTCACTGTCTGAAATACAAGAGTTCTGACTGTGCAAGCTAAGTAGAGAGAAACTTATCTGCTGAATATACCATGCCATCACAACTAACATTTTAAGAGATGATATCTTATGAAATGTTTACTATATTTAGGGTATATATAAGTTTTTTTATTTTTATTATTTTTTTATTTTGAACTTTTGAAATTGCAGCGTAGGCATCTTACTCGTTCCTGATTACACGAGAAAAAACTATTCATTTGCATAGCAATAGGGATGCAGAACCCCAACTATCCTCCCCAACTTCAAAATTGTTAAAAATAATTTCTCTTGTTAATCTGAATTTTTTCATGTTTGAACTGTTGTTGCTATTGCTAGTGACACTTATCTTAAATGCTGTGGGGAAATTTGTTTTCACAATGTGTGGAGTTTGCTAAAATACTGTACGTAACGTGTGTACAAACGCGCTTGCGAAAATTAAGGTCAAGCAAATATTTCAAGAGTTTTGCTTTGAATATTGCACCAGTTAACTTTACCTGTGCTCGAAATTGGAACTAATGGCCTCTCAATTTATATTTAAATGTAAATTTAGTTCTCTTAAATAAAGCACTGTGAACATTTCATTTCCTTAAGATATATTTAACATTAGTTATTTTATATTCCCGTCATTTCTAAACTGTGAGCAGCATTGCAGGGGTTATCAAATCCTGGCAATCAACAAAACCAGTTCGCGTGACAAAACAAACTCTAGCGAGATTATTTTCTTAAGCGCCTAAGGCCTAAAGGTTCGGTTAAGACTACGAACGTTATTAAATATCAAAATCCCAACTGATACAAGTTAAATTAACTTCTACGCGTTATCAGTGCAACATTCCCTGTCAGTTACCTAGAGCCCTTGTCGCCTTCATGAAGTAGGGCGAATTCTTATCTAGGGCTCGAGATGGGTAAGTGTCTCCTGCCCTTGGCTGACGAAGACATTCTAGTGTGTATACGAGCTTGTGCTGGGAATTTTAAGAGGCGTGTGTGGTGGCATTTCCGCAGTGCACTTTTCAAGGTCTTGAAAGCGTGGCGAGGCCGCTTAGATGGTCAAATGGAACACTGCCTAGGTCTGTGAAGTCCTCTCTGCTTGTCATAATTTAGTATTTTTAATGAAACTTATTTATCTACAACAAGCATTACACTTCGCCATTTTCCGTACGTTTTAATAAAATGAACTGCTAGTGTTTGTTGAAAACACAGCATAGAGTCGTTGCGATAAAAAAAACTATTTTCAAAGGGTGTTTAAATTTAGCGACACACTGTCGCGCAGATCTGCTAAATAAATGCAAATTAGTTAAGTTGTGACAAATAAATGCAAGAAAATAGCTAGGTTCACATTTTGGGCCAAGCACTGATCCCTCGGATCAGTTTGTAAACTAGTTAAAATTAATCTACACACGCTAAGAAGTGACTTGTTAATCCGAATACACGGGATAAACAAAAAAAATCAAATTCCATTAGACCTCTAGTTTCAGTTTCCATCTTTGCCACATGCAGCGTTGATATTCCATGTCCGAAACCATACACCCTAAATCTCCAAATTAGCCGTTTCGAATATGCCTTGAGAAAGGTTAACGCGGTGTCAATTCTAGATGCATAGACACCATACAAAACACAAATGAGAGATCTAATTAAAATTTTTATAAATTTGTTTTACAGTTCACAGTCTGGCCATTTTGTTCAGCCTTTCACATATTCGCAAACCATGCCACCAATTTCGACTTTACAAGCTGTTGTGGCTAGTAGAACTTTCGTATTTTATGAATTATTTCGTAGGAAATAAAAGTTTAAACTCTTTTACCGACAGACAGCGACTACAGTTAAGGAAGCGATTCACCTCAGATTTCAGTATTATTTTCATTTTTATGTCTATACCATATATTTTATTTTTAGTTTACACAAATTGTGATTAAATCTTCCTCTTAGGAAATTTAACTATCTCTCTATAGTTTTTCCTCAGCGAGTCGTAAACGTCAAAATTTGCACTTTACGGTTTTATGTACGCCACTAAAACCAACTGACATACCAAACCGAATAAATTCACAGTGTGTAATAATGTTTTAGGCTATTAGCTATATAAAAACAATATATTTTTGTATTTAATAAAAAACGCTGAATTTTAAAAATTAAAAAATTTCAAAAACTTTTTAAAAATACATTTTTTTTTGTATTTGTCAAATCACAGCGCACAACATTGTTATACACTGAATTTTTTCGGTTTGGTATGTCTTTTAATGGTGTACAAAAACCGTAAAATGCAAATTTCGACTTTTTTTACGACTCATTATGCAAAAACAGATACATAAATTTCCTAAGAAGAATAATGACAATTTATATCTAAAATAAAAAAAAAAATATCTGGTACGAATAAAAAAAAAAAAGACATTGAAAAACCGAGGTGAAGCGCTGTAAACTGTTTCAAGTTTGTTAGATGGCTCTCGCCAAGAAAATGGGTACAGAAGACTAACCGTATACAGTTGGTTATAACATTCAGATCTAACATATATGTCACAGTGTGTACCAGTAATGACCTGACCTCTACGTACTGCCTCTGTGTACGCCTCGCCCTCCTGCGCAACAGTTTCTACAGCGTTGTTCCGTTTGCGAGATACAAGCATTTTAATTTAAGTGTTCAAGTGTTTTACGACTTCTGGATCAATCGGGTAAGACTCTCTTGCCAGCTAATTTGGTAGGACTCCTCGCCATGAAAGCTAGCCGAATAATCAAAGCGTTGTTTGCAAGGAGTCAAAAAGGCTCGTTTCACTAATGTTAAAGTTTTCTTGTTTGAGAGTTATTTGTCGATAGATCTGGTGCAAACGGGTCTGGTTTCCGCTGCGGATGAGAGCAGAGTCTATGGTAGTTGTCATGTGTTTAAAAGGCAAGACTTATGTTCTACCCTCAGATGTACAGCATCTCTTGTCAAGTCTAGCAATGTGGGATTCACACAATTAAGTCTCAACAGATCCACCTTGGTACTGGGAACAATCTTGGCACAATGATCCTGCGTCATCAGTACCTATCACAGGGTTGACAACTAGGTCAAGCCACAAGTTTCCAGCACACTTAAATGCATGTCAATATAAATTCTATATGCCTCTGTACAACAAAGAGTAAACAATTTACAGTAACGTGAATTTACATTAATTATTTCTGACAGTTTATACATTTTCATAATATGTGTTCTGAAATTAAAGATTTAAATTAGGAGGTATTACCAACTAGCAATCGAACAGTTTAAAGCTATGACTGGAAAAAAAATTGACTTTATGTACGTAATTATGAAACAGTAGCATTTGACCAAAGTACCAGTTGTCTACGAAGACAACACGTATTAAGTTGCTAATAAATCAATCTGAACTGGCCCAACCTAGACATTTGAGAGACATGACATCTACGCAATTGTGTTTACATACAAGCCATTACATGAGTGACTCCAACCCGCCTCATCAAGTATACTCGAATTATGTTTCAAGTGCAATAAATTTCATTTAGTATGGAAATAAGTCTTAAGAAATTTAATACTGATACATGTCGTAAAAAGGGTAGCTACAAAAATGAAAATGTTTTATAAGACTAATGTAAAAATATTATATTTAGTGTGCGCAAAGTAAAAACTGTTGATCAAAGTAGAAGATTATCACCGACCTGGAACTGTGGTATAGGTCTTAGGACAGAAGCTACGTTGATATTAGGATGACTTCCACGTAATTCCACGTGACTGTCACCTCTACGTGCTAGCAGGCTTCCCCACAAACGACTCTACATCGACACTGTAAAACAAAAAAACTTAGGTTAACATTACACTACGCTCATTAACGAAAAAACTTGCATGTAAGCCACTTTACAGCCTACTGGTGCATTAAATTTATTTATATGGCACATTTTATAGAAAATTTTATAATTTTTAATTCTTCAGTACAAACTTCAATGTTTCATAGACACTAATGCATAGCAAATATTTTGCTGGAAGAAGTTCACAAGTACACTGATGACAGCTGAAACTAAAAATAAAAATTTTTAAAACTTTATAATTTTTTTTTAAATTAAAGATAATTTTTATTCTTTATTTTTATGAGCATGGCATTGTAGCCTGCAATGTCTTTCCGCTGTGATTTTTTTGAGTTTGGTACATCAGTTGGCTTTTGTGTAGTCGTTAAAACTGTAACATGCAAAATATGTCTAACAAGCCATTAAGCGAAAATTACGAGATATAAAAATTTCATAAGAGCTAAATTTAGTCACATTGTCTACAATAAGAAAAAAAAACATGTTACAAATAAAAAATTAAAAAAGGGCGATTAAAATTGCAGTAATCCGTGAAATGGCAACCCTGTGTTAGTAGACTATGTTTTAACAGTGACACTTTCGTACTGGTACAATGTAAGTACCAGCATTACATTTATGTACCAGCATGTGTACAGTAGAAAATACTATACCAGAACTAACCACCAAAATTGTACATAGGAATACAAGTATTTTAATATTTTAATTTGTGTGATTAATGATATCTACAAAAAAAATATATATATATATATATAATTTCGTTTTTTATTCTTGAACTAAGATTTGAACCTACGAACGTCGCATGGCTTGCGAGGAGCATTAGAACGTGTTGAGATTTAAATGAGCGAAGCGTGCCGGTATACAATATAGCTTACCTGAATTGGGACTTGGCAGAATACTGTTCCGTAGAGGGGCGACATTTTATGACTGTTCGACTGTAGTCATGTCAAAACAAACAAGTGCATTTTCATGACAATTATGAGCGTCATTACTTTATGAATTTGTGAAGTTTCTCTGCCGTGGATGGGGATAATGCAGTGCCATAATTTTACAACAAATTAATTAGTAGCAATTTTGGGAACACTACTCTACATCTGTTAATTCAGACATATTTACAGTGCATGTAGCTAATCTAGACATTAATTTTAGTCTAAAAAACATTGAAAGTTACAAAATAATGTTTAAAATAAGAGTGGTTTTGAAAATACCATTCAGTCACGGTCTGATATACAAGAGCTCTGAAAAGTATAAAGAAATTTTTTTGCTGAATATACCATGCAATCACAACTAACATTTTAAGAGATTTTATCCTAGAGAGCGTTTGAAACATACATATAATTTACACATATAGTATAATTATATATTATTTTACTTTTGAACTTTTGAAATTGCAGCGTAAACATCTTGCTTGTTCCTGATTACACGAGAAAAAACAATTCATTTGCACAGCAATAAGGCAGCACAACCCCCACCATCCTCCCCAACTTCAAAATTGTAAAAATAATTTCTCTTGTTAATCTGAATTTTTTCACGTTTGAAGTGTTTTTCCTATTGCTAGTGACACGTATCTTAAATACTGTGGGGAAATTTGTTTTCACAATGTGTGGGGTTTGCTAAAATACTGTAGGTAATGTGTGTACAAACGCGCTTGCGAAAATTAAGGTCAAGCAAATATTTCAAGACTTTTGCTTTGCATATTGCACCAGTTAACTTTACCTGTGCTCGAAATTGGAACTAATGGCCTCTCAAATTATATTTAAATGTAAATTTAATTATCTTAAATAATGCACTGTGAAAGTTTCATTTCCCTAAAGATATATTTAACATTAGACATTTTATATTCCCGTCATTTCTAAACTGTGAGCAGCATTGCAGGGGTTATCAATTCTTGGCAATCGACAAAACTAGTTCGCATGACAAAACTAACATACTCTAGCGAGATTATCTTCTTGAGTGCCTAAGGCCTAAAGGCGCGTTAAGACTACGAACGTTATTAACTATCAAAATATGAATTGATACTAGTTGCACGTTAAGGAACAGTGGAACGTACAAGCATACATTTAGTCTACCATAGCAGTGTTCGAATCCGCTAGAAAACAGCCATTTAGTTACCCACGTGACAATGTTTAGGGCCTAAAATATGGCGTTGAAATTTACCGAGGTAGAGCAACACAATCCCCAAATAGGGCCGTGATAGATTTCAGTGCAACATGCCCTGTCAGTTACCTAGAGCCCTTGTCCCCTTCATGAAGTAGTGTGAATTGTGATCTAGGGCTCAAGAAGGGGAAGTGTCTCCTGCCCTTGGCTAAAGTGGACATTCCAGTCTGCACATGAGCCTGTGCTGTGAATTTTAAGAGGCGTATGTGGTATCACTTCCACAATGCACTTTTCAAGGTCTTGAAAGCATGGAGAGACTGCTTAGATGTCAAATGGAACACTGCCTCGGTCCGTAAAGTCTTCTGCTCGTCACAATTTAGTATTTCAAACGGAACTAAATAACTATCTACGACAAGCATTATACAACTAAAGAACTACACTTCGCCGTTTTATTCTGTGTGCAAGCAATTATAACTTGCAGTCAAAATAATTTCCGTACGTTTTAATAAAATGAACTGCTAGTGTTTTTGTTGAAAGCACAGCATAAAGTCGTTGCGATAAAAAAAACATATTTCAAATGATGTTTAGGAAAACTAACATTTTAAACTTAGCGACACACTGTCATGCAGATCTGCTAAATAACTGCAAATTCGTTATGTTGTGACAAATAAATGCAAGAAAATAGCTAGGTTCTTTTTTTGGACCAAGCATTGATCCCTCGCATCAGTTTGTAAACTAGTTAGAAAAAATTACTCTACACTGGCTAAGAAGTGGCGTTTTTGCTAACCTGGATACACGGGATGAGACAAAATTCCATCAGACCTCTAGTTTCCATTTCCGACTTTGCCACATGCAGCGCTGATATTCTACGTTCGAAACCAAACACCCTAAATTCCTACATCCTAAATCTCCAAATTGGCCGTTTCGAATACGCAGTGTTAATTCTGGATTCATAGACACATATGATACACAAATGATACATCCAATTTAAACTTTTCTAAGTTTGTTTTACAGCTCACAATCTAGCCATTTTGTATCAGTCTTTCGCATATTAGCAAGCCATGCCACGAATTTTGACATTACAGGTTGTCGTGGCTAGTAGAACTTGCGTATTTTATGAATCATTTCGTAGGAAATTACGTTTAAACTAGTTAGCTGACCGACCTTTACTACAGTTAAGGAAGCGATTCACCTCATTTCAGTCATTTTAATTTTTATATTTGTACCATACATTTTATTCTTATTTTAGACATAAATTGTGATTAAATCTTCCTCTTTACGGTTTGATGTACACCACTAAAACCAACTGACATACCGAACCGAATAAATTCACAGTGTGTAAGTGTTTTAGGCTATTAGCCACATATTAATACAAGAAATAACATTTTTGTATTTAATAAAAAATGCTGAATTTTAAAACTAAAAATTTACAAATTTCAACAATTTTTCAAAATTACAAAAATTTTGTTTGTTTCTGTGTGTATCAAATCATAACCTACAACGTTGTTGTACACCGAATTTTTTTCGGTTTGGTATGTCTGTTTTAGTGGCATACATTAAACCGTAGTGCAAATTTCTACGTTTACGACTCGTTACGCAAAAACAGAGATACACAAATTTCCTAAGAGGAAGATTTAATGACAATTTATGTCTAAAACAAATATATGGTACAAATAAAAAA
>PNEQ01003233.1:48701-89833 GCA_003012365.1 Medauroidea extradentata | reverse complement strand
AACAAAGCTCTTTGCCCTGGTCATGAACTAGGGTCTTCAGGATGCAGTTTTCATTAGAAAGTTGATCCAGCTTGTCGGCTAAGCTATTTAGAATAGAGACAATATTGTCCTGACCCAATTTCAGCGCAGCAATATCTGAAATGCCCGGCAGGTTGGCACCAAAGCCTGGAAAATCATCAGAGGATTTGTCACACACGTTCGAAGATGAATCATCGGAACCAGAAAGCACTTTAGATTTCGGCGAACGAAACATATTTCCGACAACAGAGAATACTTAGCCCTCTGAGAACCGGACTAGCAGGAGCATTCGAGAAACACAACCTGCTCTGGCGAGCGCTTGAACTACACTACGCATTTTATTTCTCACACAGCTTTTTGCACGCAATCGCTTGTGCAATAATTGCATGCAATCTCTCATAGGCCATTTTACACAGCGCAATTTCCCCACACAATATACATGCAATTTGTTTTCTTCCCGCAAAAAGTTTAGAACAAATAGATAACCTAAAAGCACAAGATGTACACTTCCAGTGATGGTAATGTTATCTGACGAAAATTAAAATAATTGTGAACCATTTAGGAACTTGTCTTTTTATCTCTTCAGTGGTACGGTAGCCTTTTCCCGGACTTCCCATACAGACGTGGCAACCGCCTTTAATGCATTCTCGCACAAATGTTTGTTGTGATAGTTTGGTGGTTTTGTGTTATAATGGGCTGGAAATTTTTTGTATTCGTCCAAAAACTGCAAAAAGACACACTGATTTCAATTCCATGCTTGTATGGTGTTTGTTGTTTTTGTTTATACTCACAACTACGCACGTGAATTTACTTCAGAGAATGGCCAATCACACTGCTTGTTCCACGCAACTTGCATCAAAATATAGAGTATGTTCAATATGCCGCAATAGCACCGCCGCTTGCATTGCATGTGACGTTCCAAGAATTGTGTGTCTGAGCTTCAATGCAATAACAGTATATTGCGTGGAAATTGCATGCACATTGCGTCGTGTAAAACCAGCTTTAGAATTTTTCTTGGAACAAGTTAAGAAGAATATAGTTTACCTATTGTGATGGTAACCACGTGCATCAATGCATTATCGCAGCTGATGTACTGGTACGAACACAGGAGGAGACTGAATATTTTTTGGACGTATGTACAGCTAAAAATCGGGCTCACATCAAAGTGTACTAAACATCTCAGAAACTTGGAGGCATGACCTCTCCTCTCATATTGTTGTTGTTTCAGTTATATTCTATTTTTTATACCAAAAATTACTTGTTGAGCTCTGGAGATCTTTTATAAACCCACCTAATTTATAAACTGTTTAAACAACCTATTTATTTTCTACACACTGCACAATTTAAACTTCATTCATGCAAACATAAAGCAATGTGCCCTGCTATCATCAGATCACTACTCTGCTATCCATACCCATTTCACAATTTTACAGTGAAAATGTGAGAGATGTTATTTCACTGTAAGATGGCACAAGCCATCTTTGTGAATAAACAAGTAAAGATTGTTCCACTTTGTTGTTGAGCTTGCCTTGTATGTACATTACTACATAACCATGTACTTATCACTTACCGGTACCATTAATAGTTGTTTGTTATCACTTGCCTATTTAATCAGTAGATATTATAGATAACAGATTTATGAGCAGTGGAATGTAGGCATAAACATTGCACGAACTTATGTAAATAAAATCACTTGGCAATATTTATATTTATTTAACTTAGTGAACTGGCTGAAAATAGAAATTTGCTTAGTTTCAAGAATGTTCACTTTATACCGTATCAATGAAAGTCACATTTCTAAAAAATTCTGTACTGTATTCCTAGTAGTTTATTTTTATGGACTAAGATAACTTTTATGCAAATAAAGAGTTACTAATTCCTAGTTTCTTACATATTACTTGAACAACTGGGGTTAAACGCTTTCAAATGTACTTGTTACAACAGTGTTAGATGAAATGTTAAACTTTTATCCTTCCTGGAGTGAGAGATTTTGGTCAGCGCAGCATCAAGGTCTTTAGCACCGGTGCAGGGTGACATGATGCAAGTACGGAGAAATGCCGGAGTGAAGGAGAGGAAGAAATGGGAAATCCCAGAGAAGACCAGCTGACCAACGGCATTGTCCGGCATGATTCCCCCATGCAAAAATCCAGGGACTGACTCTGCCTGGAAACAAACGTTGATCATCTTGGTGGGAGGTGAATGGTCTGACAATTCAGCCACCGCAACCCCTACCTGAAACTTCTTAATCTGTGCACGTTCTTAAGTATGGTACTTATAACTCATCTTACACAATCTTTTCAGTTTAAAAAACAGAAAACAATATACAACTACCCATGTGACTGATTCCTGTGCCCCAGTGTGGCAACACAGTGCTCATACTATTTAAAAAGATAGGACGTATATATGAACGAACATACTCCAGAAACACAACAGACACATTTTAAATCCACTCAAGTGTCCTTGTTAGATAGCATTAGTAACAAACAACCTCCATAACTAAGATGCCACACAAGTGGAGAAAGTTAACACCATCCCAAGTACCCACAGGATCTCCCAACGCATGAGGTCCTTAACGATATACCACCCACTTGTCTGAAGTCGAGGATGAATCCTTATATGGCACAAAGTGACCAACTTAAATATCAAGAGAAAATACCTTCAAAGTTAGAACTCTGCCCCTACCACCGAAATACAGACATTTTAGACACTACAACTGGATTTCAGGGATATCGCTCGAAGAGAATGCTGAAGAACAGATCATGTCAGATATAAAATACCACGTAAGTTAAATGGAGACTTTGGGATTCTCCATCATGTTTTCTTCCATGTCCTGTGTTATATATTATACTTCCTTTCACATTCTTTTGTCATGCAAGCAGACATACATAGCTTGAAAACTGGGGCCACCACTGTTTCCATTCAATCCTGTGATAATATCTCCTCCTCCAGGAACTATGAAGTATCACTTCTAGATAATGACCAACTCTCCCCTATCAAACTTAAGAGCACTATTTCCTATAAAACACTGATCTCAAAACTTATTACACTTTAACCCTTTTATTACCTGTTCTACATCCCACTATCCATTTGCTAGCATCCTATGATCTCTACACTTTCCTCTTCAGACCAGAAGAAGTTTTGCCCCCAGCTTATCCCAGGCCTATACTCTGTCATTAACCTCCTCAGACATTTTCCCCCCAATCTCCAACTCCACTACTGGAGTGTTGTGGTCACTGATTTCTTTGAGTACTACCACACAAACAATAGTATTCCTAAGTCTAACACCGCATCTAGTATGGACCCCTCCCCCGCTTCATTCCTTCTAGAAGGTTCTTCTACTGCATGCACTGAGCATCTCTTCACTAACTGCGCTGCCATTCTCTGTATCATGTTACCCATCCCTTTTTCTCCCTTAATCCACTGTAAAACCGGCATATTAGGTCCCCCACCACAACAATCCACTGCCTGTCCCCGAGTATCATTGATCCACCTGTATGCTGCCAGTACTGTGATACTTCTACCTAATCCTTTTACTTTTACTTCTATCACTTCTCGTTCTTCACTAATCCATTCAACCAACCCTTCTAACTCCTCCCATACTCATGCTTCTCTTCCTTCTCTATCGCTTACTAAGATGATAAATTTATCCAGCTTACATTCACTGTCTAGCACCTCCCTGCTCTGTCACATCTCCACTGCTGCTACATCTGCCCTGTATCCTTCAGCCTTACTCTAGAAAATATCAAACTTATCGTACACACTCCAATAGTTTACAACCTTGGTTTTAATGGCATTACTTTGTGTGTTTCACGTCAATGTTCTCTGCTCCAACTCTCCTCCTCTTCTATTGCTATCTCCAGTCTGCTCTACTTCCGAACCTCAATCATTACACCAGTCTCTCAGTCAAAACTGACTGTTCTCAGCATATGTTTAAATGCCACATAACTAAATTAGTTGCATGAAGCCACTGAAGTTAATGAAATATTAAGGATATTTTCATACTGTGATCAAGTCAGGAACAACACAAGAGGGTGATGGGGGAGAACTCTCCCCGTTCCCAAATTTGAAACTATTAAAATCAACAATAGTTTGAGGAAAGTGTGAAGCTACATAAAGTAAATAAGGATTGTGTTTGTAATGCAATTCAATGTAAAAGGGGGCATTACATTGGTGTTATGATTCATGTTTAGGTTATTATGATTTCTGTTGGATTACTTGGTTTGGTGTTTTCAGTGTGGGTGGCAAAATAAGACTGTCTGCTCATGACTGTGTTTTAAATGCAGAGGTGGATGGAAGGACAAGCTACAGGATGATATTGATAAGACACAACTGTAGAAATAAGATAACAAAATAAAAATAAACACGAGAAAGGCAAATATAGTTAGGTTGACAATAAATACAGTTAGTATTGTGGATGTATACAGACGGGAAGGGTAGGAGATAGAGGAAGCTTGAAAATACAAATACCTAGATATATTTTGTAGGGGTGACTCAGGGTGGAGCAAGCAGGTAGAGAGTGGTTGGTGTCTTAAGGTGCCTGCACACTTGGGCACTGTGCACAGCGAGTGACGCGGAGCCAAGGCACGGGCACAGTGAGAACTCGCACACTTGGGCGCGGAGGAGAGCCGTGGCACGAGCAAGATGGTCTAGACCCCCTCCCTCTCATCCATCACATCAACCACACTATCCTGGTCGGTCAGTATATGTTACAGTACAGTGTCGTACAGTCATTAGTAGCTAGTCAGATGAGGACATGACGGTGTTGGGTTAGGGATATAATTTTAACGAGATACTTTTCTGGTGATTTTCATCACCTGTTTGCTGATATCAAGAAAGACAAAATTAAAATTTTCTAGTACTTTCGCATGTCCGAAGAAAAGTTTGAATTGTTGGCATATTTATAAACACAAAAACAAGCAGTCCAAAAATGGAAGTACAATATGCCCACCATGAGAATCCTGAGCTGAAATTGAAGAGGAAAATTGTAGTGGCTAGATGATGTAAAACATTTTACATGCATAATGTGGCACCACAGTATAGACGAAGTCACGTCCAGGTATTATGTTATGTATGTTATGCTGAGTAAACGTAAAATTGTGTATGGACTGCTTGGGAGTTGAACCCGTGCTCATAATAAGATAGAACAGTAAAAATAAGGTACTTGTGTACTACTACAGATAAGTTACTGTGTGCTATGTTGCCACATTGTGCATTTAAAATGTCAGCGTACAACTTTTCAGTGGCACAGCCAGGATTTGTGTATGGGAAGGGAGCTGGGTTACCTGGGAATGTTGTAAAGTCACTTTCCAAAAGAGGGGAGTTCAGGGGCTCACCACTGGGAAAATTGTGATTTCCAGGTGTAATGTAGTACTGTTTTTGCAGTTTTTGTAACAAAAACATTGAACACCCTACTGGTAAAAATACTACAAATTTTGTTATAAAATTTTAACCCAACCCCCACCCCCTTTTCTCATGGCTACGCCACTGCAATTTTTTGCCACAAATATTTTTGTCTCCAAGTTAGTACAGGATTCGCATGGTGTATTAAGTGGTTTGTGGACACCCTATATTTTTTCTTAAAGGCAGTAACCCAAGAATAACATGATTCTATACCAAGAAAATCAAATAAAATAAAACAATCAAATCACACAAATTTGTAGAGAAATTACGAAGGCGAAACTTGTTAAACGCAATCGCCAGAGGTAAAAAAATGTGAAATTAAAAGAAATTTATTTTACTAACTCTTACAATTTTGTAGTGAATTTTTTGTTAGAAAAACATTTACCTATGGGTTGTGCATTCAAATCTTTGCTTCTTGTGTGATTGCATAGTTTGTAGACCCAGCCTTAGTGTGAAATATTAATTATAGACATGGCTTCACATTGTTGAAACCTTGCCACCAATTTTCCACAATCTATTTACTAGGCCTATGTATCTAACTACTGCTAAGTAGCACAAAAGGCATATTTAAGAATAATGAAAAAGGTGACGCAAAATGATGACCACACTACTTCTGAAGACAGGTTTGCCGCTAGCCTGCTTGCCATTTCGGCTGAGGAGACCCAAATCCAGGGAATGAGAATTGCCGAAAATGGCTGGTATCTGCGTGTCACTGCGTTTATCCCTGCACACTTGCGAGCAGCGACAAGTGGCAGGGTGGTTTTGCTGGCTGCTTGCCCTGAAGATTTTCCACGGGCATCTCAATCTCTGCTCCGCCGCTCTTCGCCAAAGTGTACAGGGGTCCATTTATTTGCATATAACTGAACCAGGAGGAAAAAGTCGCTGCGCTGCACCAAAACGTGCTGGCACCTTAAAGGAAAAACAGTTCTACGAAATATGGGAAGAGTATTAAAGGGAGTTAACAGTGCAGTGAAGGAAAAGACATACATTACGATGATACGGTCAACGTCAGAGTATGCTGCAGCAGAGTGGAATCTGTACGTGGAACTGCAGCAGGCCTCAAACTGGTCTAATACCTCTAAATTGTGAAAATAATGACTGTATAACATGGTAAAGTAACTACTAAGTGACAACATTGTTGAAGTGATACGTCTTGCAACAAGGGTTTCTTAAACAACAGTCAAAACTACCATGAAGAAAACAAAACACAAAAATTAATTGAAGTAAACAATTTGACGTGTGATGCTGTGCATATTAAAATATATGAATATTATACTGTGCTGAATACTGGTCCAACTTTCCAAAAAGTTAAACAAGGCATTGCAAAATGACAGTACGTGGTTTGAACTGCAAAAAGGAATATTTACTGATATTGTTTAAGAAATTCTGGTTTCGGAAACTGTGCCAATCCACGAGAAAGATCTTGATTGAAACTTCTGATTTAATAGTTTTTAGGCGCCAATATCTGGGACAGATGCATGCATGGAAAGGCTTGTAGGATAACAGTTTATGTCTAACTTACGTCAATACTTGGCATAGTAAAACTTCTTGCTGGCAATCAGATATGGGAATTGGTGTTACTGAATCTATTGCGACTGGTACGAGATTAAAGATTAATTGCTGTGCATACAGGTGGTGAAGAAGGCTTTGCTTCAAATGTGTTATATACTTCAAATCCAGTCAGAAGTCTGGCAATTGTCACCATGCTATGAACTATGAAAATGTTTCTTAGTGGGTGGACAACAAACTGGTCACAAATTGACCAAAAATTGTGTTACATTGATTTTTGTTTTGTTTTACAGGAGAACCATGTACAGTACTGACGTAATCAAAGCTTTCACTCAGTACAATATAATAAGCTAAAGTCATTGTCTTGGTTGAATCGACATGTTTTTCTGAAGTAAATGTGCGGCCGTTGGTAATACAGACACATGATATGTCTGGAGCGTTGTTGACGGGTAAAGAAGCAAAGATTTGTACATATTTAAATGGGCCATACAGAGCTGATACAAAATAAGTGACATCACAAAATTTTATGCGCATGAGCACACGACTAAATGTTTGCTGTATGTCCGTGTAACACAAATTCGGATGAGATGCGAGTGGTACTGGCCAAGGATACTTTGTCCGCTGTCACACTATAATTCTGAAACTTCAAGATATACTGCCGTAGTATAGAATATGCACAGGTTACATATTTAAATATATTTATAAAAATCTGTTAAAGTTTGATGGTTGAAAATCAACACATACAGTAATCACTCTGTCTTCGCGAGGGTAAGGAACTTAGAAAATCCCACGAATAATGAAATTGTGAATACCACGTCAATAAACATGCATGAAAAATAAGGTTAGATTCCAAAAACCTCATCTCACCATATTTTTAATGAAAATATACAAATTGTTGTAATAAGGTTTTTATATAAACATTTACATGTTATCCTATTACTAAAAGGAAATGAAATTGCCTCAATTAATTAAATACATTTAAAATGTACATAAACAGTAGCTACAGAACATAAGAATTAATGGTTACATTACTAAAAAAACTGATTAAGCACTTTGCACATTACGCTAGTAGGAAACTGCTTAATTTTTTGCATTCTGAGAAAAAACGTACTAATTTTTAAGTACAGTCCTCAAGAGGCTAATGTTACTAGGTGCAAGAGGGAGGCAGTGAATACAGTAAATAAAGCATCCATTTCTTTCTTTCAGTTCTTTCCTATACTGTACTGTCTATCCTTTTCCTACATGCACATCGGGTCACCGATGCTGGTGTCTTCCAACTCCGGCTGCTTATGACGTGAGCATCCTACTTTTGACCAAGTGTTAGGTTTTTCAATCTGCAGAGAGCATAAAAAACTGTGTTTGTGTTGTCTATTTAGCCTGAGGTTTGAAGTCTTTGTTAACCTCAACATAAGGATACAGATCAGCCTAAACTCATCTTGTCAACTTCTTCCTCTGTCAAATCCTCAAAACTTTTAGCACCAATCTCCTTAGCCAAGCTCACAGTGTCTTTCACTACCACATCAGCTTCAACAACTTTCCTATCTGTTTACATATTCTTCCCTCAGGTTACCCCAACATATATTAACGACTGGTTGAGAGACTTCTTCCCATTTGGCCTGTATAAAATCTGTAACATCTCATATGTTCAGTTTCTTCCAGTACTCTGCCAATGACTTGTCAGTAGAAAGTGCCAGACAGACAGTTTTATAGACATTTCTTGTGTAGCAGCTCTAAAAAGGCCTTAATTACTCCTTGATCTAATGGCTGTATTAAGACACTTGTATTAGGCAGCATAAATATAACTTCCAACATTTTGATGGGTACTTAAATTTCTTCCTTACAGTGCACAGGAGTATCATCCAACGTCAACAGAACCTTGAAACTTAAATTCTAGGATTGAATATAAATGTCAACTTAAACAAAACAATTCTTAAACCAGTCCAAAAATTATTTCCTTAACGTTTACACCTTCTGATTAGCATGTCAGTAAACTGGCAATCAGTTCTAGAAGAGCCGTGGGTTTTCTGCTCAGTACACTAATAACGGCTTGCATTTAAAATCACCTTTAGCACCAGTGGCAAACAATATAATTGCATGATCCTTATAAATCACTGCATGTGTTGCAGCAATGTCTATATGAGCCGTGTAGATAGGTTACAGCAAAAATCATATATATAATATATGACGTGCTGTGTACAGCAACGAGCAATATAGCATAATACTGTCTCATGTGCTGTGTGTTTGCACTACGGAAAAAAAAAAACAGTACGTAAATTTGCATTCACAAAAATGTAAATTTTGCTTGTGAATATTAAAAAAATAATTATAATAATAAGTGACGTTGCAAATACAAAGGGATTACTATATGTTACAACATTTAATGATTTTTTTTAGGCCTATACAATACAAATACATATTAATGGAACGAGGAAAGACAAGTGAACCAATATTAATAACAAAAATAATATATTATCATTCATTGCAATATTTAAACAAAACATTCCATGAAAAAAAAAAAAAAAAAAAAAAAAAAAAAAAAAAAAAAAAAAAAAAAAGCAAAAACATTCTACAACTAATTAGGTTAAGTTCCTTCTCCAATGTTTTTCATTAGGGCCTATAGCAAACAATTAAAAACAATGAGATAAATTTATTTATTTCCATCATATTTTACAAAATATCTTTATCAATAATTTGAAGGTACGAAACAAGCTATAAAGAATTAATAACTTTGGACAAATTATAGATCTTTGTGTTCAGCCTCTATACTTCGTAGTAGAGATGCAATGTTCTCATATTTTTAACTGATTTTGTTACTGATAAAATTTATACTGGATTACGTCAATTGTTCCTTTGCAATTTATGAAGAAAATTTAATGTGTCATTTCCAGAGACAAAAATTCTAGCAAAAAATATGTCAAAACGTCACTATAAACATAAATTTTTTTTCTTAGTTTCTTTTCGCTGTATTAAAATATCAAATATTTATTTGATCACAACATATCATAAACGAAAATAAAACTGGTAGCACGCAATAGGCCACAGCTGGAATAATCATCCGTCAGTCACGTGACCTTTAATCAATTGCAAGCTTCCAATATTTCCATCTGGCCGGCCATTGAAAGCTTGGCAAGCTCTAACTTTTGAAGTATGAAGGATGAAAGCACAGCATTCTAAAGATGGCAGCAATAGTTTCAATTGCTTTATTCTAATAATAAGGCTGTAATGTTTATTTTATGTTTTTCTTGTGTAGTAGGTACAGTACTGCAAATTCATTATCATAAAATACAGCCTAGATAATGCTGGAGTACAGAAATTATTAAAAAACTAACAGAAATTATTTTACTTAGGAATGCTTACTCCAATTAAAATGTAAATAATTTTATTAGCAAATAATATCTTCACAAAATTTCTTGGTGGTGAAAAACAATGATTGCATTTATTAGCAGCCATAGGTTAGGCCTAATTAATAAATCTGTAAGAATAAGTAAACTTTTCAAGAGAATTTTTACATACCACAGAAGTTTCCTGTTTCTACATTGGTAGCATTGCAAATTATTAAAGTAGGCAAAAACACAAAAATCATGTTTTACTCATGATAACGAAGACGTTTAGACAAATTAAAAGGTATATTCACATTTGTTGCACGCCACTTCGTACAGCCGCTACGGGAGGAAACGTGAGGAGCTGTGACATCACTGCGTCATTCCGCAACGCCTGTAGCCTGTCTGCTGCACCGAACGCGTGTTATTTCATTCTGCCGGTTATTTTCGCACAAAGGCTGGAAAATGCCTACGTTTAGTGCCTACGGTTGTAGTAACACGACCAATAAGAGTGAAATCTCATAGATTTCCACAGATTCTGACAGATCCCCAAACCGCAGCTGAGCCATTCCATTTCAATTCAGGGGCATGTCAGTCGACCATCACAGAATTGCTTTACAGTGGAGATAAGAAGTATGCTAAATGGATTTCACCCCCAAACATTTTTTGGTCAAAAATTACATTTTTGAAAAATTCTAGAAATGGTTACAGGCAAAAACACACTATCCAACAAGTGCATGCAATTAACACGGGTTGGGACAACAAACAGACAAATTTTCAGATATTTAAACAATTTTTTTATAGTAATTGCCAATCAAAAATGGCACTTATGTCAAATTTTGCAAAATTGGAAATTTCATGTTAATAATTGCATGCATCCTTGAATTAAATATCATTTTTTCTGTACAATTATTGTGATGGGTCCACATATTGTGAGAATTACTTTTCTAAAAATTGATATTTTAATGTAAACATTTTTTTTGTCAAATTTTGGAGTTGTTCTCCTTAAAGATGTTGTATGGAAAGATGACGGAGGCGACTAACTCCACCTTACGAGTATAAACAGTTGCATTAACATAAACAACGGCCATTTTCCCATCTACTTCAATACTCTTGAAACTCGCTTTGCAGTTGAACATAGACTTTGTCTATCTATGTACACAAAATATCTCAACAATGTGGTATAGTTACAATGAGCCCCATGACAATATCTTTAAGGGGGAACAACTCCAAAATTTTACAATAGTGTTTCAATTTCTTAGATTAAAAAAAAAAAAAAAAAAATATATATATATATATATATATATGAAATAATAAATTAAAAAAAAAAAATTCTGACAATATGTAGACCATTACAATAGTTTTACAGAAAAAATTGTATTTAATCCTAGGATGCATGCCATTATTAACATGAAATTTTCAATTATGCAAAATTTGACATAAGTGCCATTTTAGATTGGCAATTACTAAAAATCTCATTATTTAAACATCTGAAAATTTGTCAGTTGGTAATCCCAACTTTTGTTAATAGCATGCACTTTGTTGGATAGTGTGTTTTAGTCTGTAACAATTTCTTTCTATGGAAAAAGCAAAATCTGTTAAATTCTTTTATAATTTTGCACATATTTACAAATTCTGTGAATTTAAACAGAGATGGGAATTTCCGGGGCAAATACCACGACCTACAGAAGTAACCATGATGGTTACTATATTTCAAGACACAATGTTGCCAAGCTTACCACGACCAAAGCACTCACAAAGCTAAAATACTGTAAATATAAATACAAAACAAAATGGAAATTATATTTGTCTCACTTTGTTAACTCAACAGAATCCTTCAGCTGCAATTAAGTTGTTTAAAAATTCACGTAACTTTTGAGTCTTAAGTCCGCAGCACACGATACAATATTCCTTACAATATCGTATACTAGGAGTCGTACTAGCTTGGCTAATAGATTCTCTACATTTTTTGAAGATTTTTTTTACAGAGATTGAATTAAATAATATATGGATCCTATTGATTATGAAAGAAACAACTTTACAGCACAAAACAAAAACACACACTCATCCCATCACAACCAATCAGAGTCAATTCATGCTGCACGACGAATCAGGAGACAGCTTGTCCCCCATTGGCTGAGCAGGATAAGTGGGCTTATCCTATATAGGCCCTAAACCCATGGTCAGTCGCACTTGTGTTCCTGAACCCTGTGTGTCCACCAGATGACGGGAACAGATTCTAGTTCCCAAAATGTCATAACACTGTCTGTCTGGAAAACTAACTGTGTTTTGTTTCATCTCATCATTGTGTCGTTTGTCTTTTCTGTTTGCGTCTGATGTCTGTGTTTTTTTGTTTCATCTCATCGTTGTGCTGCATGTTACTTGGTTTTTTTATTTTTGATTTTATTTATTATTATTTTCATTTATTACCTGTTTGTTCCTAGTTTTTTTTGACCCGATTACATTTTGGAACTTCATGTTGTGTTTGTATCTTGTTGACTAACGCATATACTCTGCTTTTTTATGGTTTTGTATTATTTGTTCAGTTTTCTTTGACAGTCATTCATTTTGCAATGAAGTACGTCCAAGAAACTAAATCAAGTCTTTACAAACAGTCCCGCTAAACAGAAACACAGCCTAAAACTTATTTTATTGTTTTAAACATTAATATATTTTAACTGCTCATATCAGTCCTACCAAAGCATACACACACCTGAAACTTTTACTGTCTACAACAGTTGTTAAAGTATTAATTTCAGCTTCAAATATTACAAACAACAAAGTGTGCGTGGAGTTGTCAAAGGTTGTTACAAGTACAAAAAGATACAGTGAAACAAAAACAAAATATGATACAAGGTTAGAATTACCAAGATAAATGGAATAAAAACACAAAAAAACTATCTGATAAACAGAAAACATAGCAGCCTACGTAATATAGAATTAAAGAGAGATAGATACAAAAAAAAATATTAAAAGGAATTGGTGTGGAACTCATCGGGATAAAGGAGACTTGCGGAAGGCTGGTCAGGATGTAAAATGTGGTGAAGGAAAAGGGAGGCTGTGGTAAGGTAGGCTGCCTACTAAGTACGGCAGAATGTAGACACAGAAGAAATAGTAGTGAACAGATTCAGATGAGCATAAAAGAACGGAATAGGCCTACTTACAAGTTGGTGAGGGAGTGGAATTTACTTTAGGTGAAATTAGTAATTGGAAGGGGAGAAGGTAAAATAGTTTAAGAGGGATTTGATAGGTGATTGAAGAAGCAGCCAGCTTGCCAAAATGAGGTTTGTCCAATCGCAAGTGAATAATTATTATTGTTATTATTAAACTGTGCAGTCAATAAGGTCTCGTGTTTTGAAATATTTGTGGGGTTTCACAAATGTCATCTCACCAATAAAGAACTAAAATACATTTATTATAGTTTAAAATGACCCCCCCCCCCTCCCACACACACATGCACAAATCAACAATTTTAGTATGGGACACCCATTAGTAACAGTAGGAAAAATGCAGTGGTGGTGGCCCCATGCATGGGCAACATTCATCCTCCCTCCCCCCCTCCCCTACAATGGGCCAACAACTGTTTCTTAGAAAGTGGTATGTACCTACGTAATATTTTTAGTAACTACAGAATCAGTGGCAAATTTACATCTTCTTCTACGTTTAATTGAAGTCTTTGGTAAATATCAAGTTTAGCTTAGCCAAATGCTTTGAAATGTTAATGTCTAGTGTGGCATATCTAGGCTAATTATGAATAAAATAAGAATTTAAAAATTATGAGGTACTAATATTTTTTTAAATGATATTCAAAGAATTCAACTGTTCAAACAGTCATACTATAGTAATAATAGTAATAATCCATCATAGAAAACAACAATGAGTTTTAGGTTAGAAAGCTAACAATGGGCAAAAAACGAACAACAATATCGCTAATACCATCACAACATAACAAATTATTTTTATAAAATTTTAGAGTAATTCAAGATTATAAATACCATTTAACAGTACAGCATCTAAAAAATTATAACGCTTACAATTAAACAAACATAACGTAAAAAAATATACAATGGCCGTAGCCTTCCAAATTAGCCTACAATTCATTTAGATCACAGAAATCTGCAAAACTGAAGTCAACTTTTCCCTAAGTTCGTATTCATTAAGTAAAAACATTAAAAAATAATACCTAATACGATTTGTTTACAACATATTCATAACTTTAAAAAAGTTTTAAATAAACGGTTTTTACAGCCTTGTTTTCAACTAAAGAACCATCGCCATGTTTTTTATACTTTTGGCTGAAAAGAACTAAAATATAACTTTAACGAGTTAATCAAACGGCAATGAAATTCTTAAAATTAGAATTTGGGTTTCTTGTTGGATGTGGTGATCCTTGATGCAGATATTCTTAGCTAAACCATGGACGAACTTACACCGATCATGTGCAGTTTTTCCCCCGCATTTGTAAAAGTGTGATGTTTTATCAGCAAATGTTGGCTTACTTGGATACCGTCAAGATCTGTTGTTTTGATGGAATCATGTTTGGATGTTAATTATGTGGTTATGTTAGAGGTTTTTTTTATTTTTTATTTATTTTCGTCTTTCCCTAGATCCTATATAAGTAATGCTACTTGAGGATATAGAATTTGTCTTATAAAAATATAAAATATTAAAACATAATCATTACCTATTACATAACAGCAGGAGATCTGAACATGCCTGGTGTGCAGTGGGTTGAAGGGGCAGAGGAGATGGACATGTAATGCAGAGGATGAAAGCTGCGCTGGTAAACAGGGGGCTTGTGCAGGCAGTGGTAACACCTACAAGGTGGGTTGGAGAGAATTCGGGGGCAGTGCTGGACGTGGTGTTGGTCAGACCTGGGGATGTTAATAAGGGATGCTGTAGTTTTGGAAGGAATCTCTGATCATGACATCCCTGCGGTAGAGATTGGAATGGAAGCCGAAAGTAGTAGATCCCGGGTGCAAGGTGATAATGGCAATTCTGATGGGGAGATGGCAAAGGGGCAGAAAATAATCTTAAGGAGAGATTTGAGGACTGGTCTTAGGAAGAAAGTGTAGAAATCTTGTGGGAAAACTTTAAAAAGAACTGTGGAAACAACACTCAAGGAATTTGTCCCTCAAAAAAGGATAAGATCATGTGGGGACCCCTCCATATTATTGTAAGGAGATAAAAATAATGAAAAGAAAGTGTAGAAAATGCCATGCAGAGTGGAAAAACAAAGGGGTAAATGACTAAAGGAGATGGGAAGAGAGCTATAAAAAGAAATTAAACGAGCAAAAAACGAGTACTTGGGAAACATAATAGCTCTAGGGAGAGATAAGAGCTGGAAACAGTTCTATGGGTATGTTCGGAAGATGAGAGTAGGCGATGGAGGGATTCCGCAGTTGAAAGATAGGGAGAGTCTGGTCGCATCAACAGACAAGGCGAAGGCTGATATGCTACAAAGGCAATACCTGGATGTCTTTGAGCAACATGACATGTGGCAAAGGAATGATGAGGGGGATAGGAAAAGAGGTGACAAATTTAGAATTGAAGTGAAGGATATAGCTAGGATCATCAGAGGGCTGGTAAGTTGCAAGACGGTCGGACCAGACGGTATTGGAAATGGGGCATTAAAGTTTGCTGTAAAGGAGTTGATTAAATATCTCAAAGTGCTGTTTGACAGGTTACTGGAACAAGGTAAGCTTCCACTTGAATGGAAGGAGGTACTGGTGGTACCAACATACAAGCAGGGAGAGGATAGGTCGCACCCCAGCAGTTACAGGCCGGTGAGTCTTACATCGAATACCGGGAAGGTGATAGAACGATTGGTGGCACGGTACGTAGTTAAGGTGATGAATGAAAAGAACTGGCTGAGGGAATACCAACATGGTTTCAGAGAAGGATATTCATGTGAGACTCAGTTGACCAATCTGTTGGAGGACCTGATGAAAGCTGTTGAAGAGGGAAAGCAAGTGGATGCCTGTTTCATTGACTTTGAAAAGGCCTTTGACAAGGTGCCTTATGGGAAACTTATGTAAAAGATGGATGACCTATTAGAAGACAAGAGGTTGGTAGGGTGGATCGGAGATTTCCTCAAGGGAATGGTTCAGAGAGTGAAAGTGGGGGGTACTGTATCAATTGAGGGAAAGGCCTCTTTTGGGGTGCCACAGGGGAGTGTGCTAGGTCCGATATTGTTTACAATAATGGTCAATGATATAGGTTTGGTGGTTACCAACATAATACAATTATTCGCTGATGATTGTGTACTCTATTCAGTGGTGGGGCGTGAGAACAAGCTACAGAAAGATATTGAGCGGATAAGGCTGTGGACACTTGAAAACAAAATGAAGATAAATGTTAGAAAAACTAAACTCGGGCAGTTTATAAGGAAAAGGCTAAAGAGCAGGGAAGTCTATAGTTGGGCAGGGCAGGAAATAGGTGAGGCATCCGAGTATAAGTACCTAGGAGTTGTTCTGCATGAAAATCTTGGGTGAAAAAGTCAAGTTCAGAGAGTTGTCGCAAAGGGTTGGAAAGTGCTAGGAATGAAGGGTAAGATATTAAGGGGAACCAACTCCGAGGTGAAGGTGAAGGCCTACAATACCATGGTCCGGCCTGTTCTTGAGTACGCTGCAGCTGAGTGGGACCCCCATGTTGAGGTGGAGGTGAAGGAACTGGAGAAGGTGCAGAGAAGGGCAGCCAGATGGGTGAAGGGTAAGTGGAGAAAGCGAGGGCAGGATTGAGAGGATGAAAGTGGTTTCAGGCCATCAGTGATGAAGAGGGATATGGGATGGAACTCACTGAAGGATAGGAGTAGGGTGGAAAGACTGGTTAGGATGTAATAAGATAGTGGAACGGGACGGAGGATGGAGTGCACTAGCTGAACATCTAGATAAGGGTGGATATAGGGGTAGAGGCAACAACAGTAAAAAGATACATCGGGTCTGGCGGAGGACGGGACGGGGACTACAGTCAATGCTGGTTGGGACAGTCAGGGAGTGGAATTTCTTGCAGGAGGATGTGGTGTCGTTGAAGGGTGTGGAACAGTTTAGGAGGGCTTTGGAGAGGATGTTTTTGGGTGTTTGGATGCTTGCCACCGGGCGCTTGCCCAATAGCAAGAAATTATTATTATTATTTAAACAGGCCAGAATATAATATTACATTAATAAAAACACATTTTTCATAAAATTAATTACATTATACATTAACAGTCTGTATGCCAGGCTTATCTAACCACTATTTGTAAGTATATCTTCAATTTCTTAGATGTTATAAAAGTACTGGTGATCTATTAATTTGCAGACCAATTTCATAAATTTATTAATATTAGGTTCCTCAGCTATATTTTTGGAAGTAGATTAAAAAGTTGAAATCCAGAATAAAATATATTTTTTTAGAATAAAAGATACTCGTGCATTGTGCGAAAACCAGACTGGTAAACGTCAAACAAGTTCCATTTATTTTAATACCCACAAATTTGCTGATGGATCACATATTCAAATACTTTTGATAGTACAGGGTAAAATACTTATTTGTCAGTAGTCAGTTTTGGACAATGGGTGCTGCCAGTATAACATGATATTCAAGGTTACAGAATATTTCGCGGAACTTTTCTGCATGGCTCAGTAAAGATTGGGCATTAATGTGAGTGGCATGTAAGGCTTTGGGAATCTGTTGTACACGTTGTTTGAGAATCTGTATACTGCTGTCAAACTTTTCAAAATCTCTGGCACTGTAAATGGCCTTGAAACCAGCTGCCGAAGTAAGGAGATCAATTCCTGAGTAACTACCCATCGCAGACGACTTCAGACTGAAAACTACATATGTAACCCTCGTCAATTCTGATCACAACAAAATATGCACAATGCATTAGTTCACTAAATACATATCCGTTACTTGAAAAAACATTCACTAACATTTTAATAATTAAGAGAAAATAAAGTAAAAAGGTATAATTATCAAGATAATAGTAGATTACTATAGAAAAAAGTAAGATGTTAACAGTAAGTTACTATAAAGGATGATAAAAACTTGTACTGTATGTGTTGCTCGTAAATTGGAATACTTTGTTGGCTTCGCTGTGCTGCCTGCAGTTCCTCTGCTGAGCTGATGTACAGTCTACAATGATCTGTCTTGACAGTGATCTTGCTGTCCACTGTCTACATGTTCACGCTGTGCATGGAGATGGCTGAATTTAGTACAGCCAGTCGTTCTGAAGTTAAATCCCCTCTGACTGTTACACCACTTTACGCTAACAAGCATTTTGCATGGAAGACCTTGGAACACCTACTTTATGAAACAAATTTAACAATAACAAGTCTGTGCTTGTCCGCTTTTTTCATGCTCACGTGGTGGCTTCTGTCGATGTTGTCTACTGTAATGTGTGGTAACTTTAGTTTATTGTGAATAATGTTTAACACATGCACAACAGTGTTTTCGTTCTCCGTGTCTGGTATGCCGAACAAACAAATGTTGGTGTGTCGTTGATATTGTTCTTGCTTATCTCGAGCAAGAACAAGCTGACATTTCATGTTGTTTGGTCACTGATCAAGTTGTTGTACTTCAACTGCGTAGTGTGTTAGTAATTTCAACATCAAAATTCCTTTTAGTTTCTTTACTACTGCTTCTGTAACAGCTTTTGTGACTGCCTCCACTATCGTGGCAATAATACCTTGAGAAACAAGAAGTGATTTACAGTATCTTGCACCAAGAGCTCCATGTTCCTTATCTCCACTTAGTTCCCTGCCATACCAGCGTCTTGTCTTCTCGTTGCAGTCAGACACGAGTTCAGAAATACTTTTTTTGTTGTATTAGCATCACTGTTTGTAAGTTTTATTCTATGTGCCTCTTCAATGGATTTATACGAACACGCATGCAAAAATTAGTAAGTTTCCCCGCACAGTACACCTATAAGAAATACTCAAGGAACAAGAGCAAAGTTCCGTACAACTAGCAACTGTCCCCCATATTACTCCATCTTCCTACATCTCAGATGGCAGAACGTTGTATTCGTCTACACCAGCCTGCCCTTGCCTTCTCCACTTATCCACCAACCACCTTGCTGCCCTTTCCTGCATCTACTCCAGGTCCTGCAACTCCAATTCCATGTACAGGTCCCAACCTGCTACCACACACTCTTCACATTGGTTGTAATTGTCTTTTTTTTTATTCACTGCGTTATTAAAACATTTAATATTGTTCCTATCATACCTGAAGCTCTTCTCCTCGTAGACGCCACTCTCTCTACCTGCCTTTGCCACCCTAAGTCACTCTGCATCACTATACCTAGGTATTATTCCGAAACTTCCTATTTCTTCTACCCATCCCATCTGTATATGTCCGCACTTATAACCTTCTTCCTCGTGAACCTAACAATCTACATTGTTCACATTTTTTTTCACTTTTTGCCTGTGACACACCGGATGTTACCTTCCCTCTTGCAATAAGGAGTCTCCAGTCTCCTATTTTTACCCTCTGTTTCTGTCCTTTGAGAAGTGTCCAATCCATTTCCCAACAACTTTGTCGGCCAGCAATTCATTAACTTTCTCATTTTCACTCAGTGTGGTAACTTATTGAATGCTTTCGTGATGCAGTTGAAGCAGGCATTCCTTCATCAACTGCCTGTCCCAAGTTCTCTACAAGTCCAATCAGCTGTGTTTTGCATGAATAACCCTGCTTAAATTCATGTTGATAATCTTGCAACCAGTTCCTCTCACTTGTAACCTGCACTACATACTGGACCACCAGTCTATCCAATCCCATCGCTGTCTGGTCTGTAGCCGCCAGGCCTTTACCCATCATCCCCTTGCTTGAAAATCGGGACCACCACCACTCTTTCCTTCTTTCCTTCCAATCCAGTGGTAACTTCCCCTCCTTCAAAGATCTGTGAAATAATACTTCTGTTGATCTGACCAATTCTCCCCTTCCAAACTTATGAGCGCTATTTCCTGTTCCATCTGGACATGTTGCCTTCTAAGTAATACTTTAAGGGCGTTCACGTAGCAAAAATGCATAATTTTATATCTGTACGACATAGTGTTAGTTTTACAGACGTTACTTTTGACTACATTTTCCACTCTCGAAACTTTTTTAGTTCGTATAATAGTCTTCACATAGCGGCAGGTCAAAGTCAAAATGTGCAAGTTACAGGAACAAGCTAATAACAAAAACCAACTGACTTACGCAAATTAAATAATTTACACTGAAATTAGATACCGTAGTATAGGTTATGTGCTAAAAGATTTAAAATCACACAATGCAATTCCTTTGTACTTTTAAAAATTTTTTAAAAATAATGATGATTTTCTTTTTATATGGCTGTTTTTAAAAATTACAAAGGGACTTGTTTATGTGGTTTTAAATCTTTTAGCACATGCATGACCCATACTAACTGATTTCAGTGTAAATTATGTAATTTGCATAAGTCAGTTGGTTTTTGTTATTAGCATGTTCCTGTAACTTGCAAATTTTGACTTTGACCTGCCGCTATGTGAAGACTATGAGAACTAAAAAAGTTTTACCAGTGGAAAATGTAATCATAAGTAACGTCTGTAAAACTAACACTAGCCTACATCGTACAAATTTAAAATTATGTGTTTTTTGCCAAGTGAACATCCTTAAATCTTTTATTGTATTACGTACCTTTTCCAAGTCCCACTTTCTAATTGTTAGCTTTCTAAGTGGCTCCTGGGATCTCCTAGTTTCATAATGCCAGTCATCCTGCTCCTCAAACATTGACAAGTACTGGGCATGCAGAAGTTGTTGCAGCTTGTCCATTTGCACCTTTCAACACTGCATACTTCTGTCCCCTCCATTTACCTTCTTAATATAACCAAACATTTATTCCCTCTACCCTCCTCCATCATATTTCCTTGGTAAACATTTCTTCCCAGCATAAATTTTCTTTCTAGCTCTCTACCCATCTGCCTCATCTCTTCTTTAGCTTTTGCCATCCCGTCATTCCTCCATTTCGCGTGTACTGGCTGCATTTCCTTTTCAATCTGTTTATCTCTTGTCTATAATACGGTGGATCCCCCACAGCACCAATCCTCTTCCACAGTATAAATGGTTACAATATTTCATCAATTATTTTCCTAAATCCACACGACAAGATTTCTATGCTTTACCCTTTTGACCTGATCTCAAACTTGTCCCGTAGAAAAAGTTTTGCCCCCAGCTTATCAGTTGCCCACACTGCCACACCACTCTGTCATTAACCTCCTCAGACGTTTTCCACCAATTTACAACTCCACTATTGGAGTATTGTGGTTACTGATCCCTTTGAGTACTACCACACAAACAATAGTATTCCCAGGCCTAACACAACATCTAATACGGACCCCCCCCCTCTTCTTTCCTTCTAGAAGGTTCTTCTACTGCATGCACTGAGCCTCTGTTCATTAACTGCGCTACCATTCTATGTATCGTGTTACCCATACCTTCTACTCACTCAATCCACTGTACACCTGGCATATTCAGGTCTGTCACCACAACAATCCACTGCCTGTCCCCGAGTTTTATCGATCCTGTCCTTTATCACCTCAATTGTAGCCCACCCTTGCCCTGGTGGCCTGTATGCTGCCAGTACTGTGACACTTTTACCTATTTCTTACTTCTATCACTCCCTCTTCACTAATCCGTTCAACCAACCCTTCTAACCCCTCCCTTACACACACTATTATTCCTACTTTACTTCCTTCCCTAGCTCTTATAAAGATGATGAATTTTTCCTGCTTACATTCACTGTCTAGCACCTCCTTGCTTAATCACATCTCCACTGCTGCTACATCTGCCCAGTATCCTTCAGCCTTACCGTTGAAAATATCATATTTATCGTACACACTCCAATAGTTTTACAAGTATGATCTGTATTACATCACTTTGTGTTTTACTGCTATTTAGTTTGCCCCAACTCTCTTTCTGTATGCCTCTTCTATTGCTATCTCCAGTCTGCTGTACTGCTGAACTCCAACCATTACACCAGCCTCTCAGTGATTTCTATTTCTGTCCTTCCTGCTCAACACTAACCGTCTCTAAACCACCAGTTGTTTCCCTCCCAACAGGTCCCTCAAACTCCTCTTTCTTTGTGTCAGGTGCACCTCTTCCTACACTTTCGAACCTTATCCACTTCTTGTTATCTGTGACTGTGGCCCCCAAACCCTTTCACACACAGTCATATAGTATATTTGTTGCCACTGCCTTCGCATAGTTTTCCACCCTGCATGACAAGCACCCCTACTAACCACTATCCTTGCCTTTGGAAATTTCTCCTTCACCTTTCTCATCAAACCCTTTAAGTCCAGGTTATTTCCTCCCTGTTAAGGGTCACCACTTCATCCTCTCTGGAAGGTATATAATCAGGCTCGTGCCATTAGACTTTCATTGTCAGGTTTTGTGTGTTCTTAATTGATGAACTTTTGTTAGGGTAAAAATGTATGTTGCATTGTTATACTCCATTTCATATAAGTTTGGATAAATCTGACAGTAACTTATGGGCAATAATTTGTAATATTTTCATATTTGTGTCACCACACAAGACAAACATTGCAGTACGAATGCTGAAATGGACATTTCAGGTTCATTTTGGAGCTAAAAGAATCTTGCATTGTGCAACAAATCACAAAATACTAAAAAATGATTGCCGTAAGTTGCTGTTAAATTAATCCAAACGTATGTGAAACAGAGTATACTGGTGTGTATGCCAAGCATAAGTACTTAGATGTTGCAGGGCATGGAAGATCAGAAGATGCAGGGCATAGGAAATCAGTTGCATTTAAAGTTTGACATGAGACCAGTCTACTAACTCTTTACTTGCCTGACTTTTACACAGTTGCCAGCTTCCTTCTACCTTCACCGTCATTACAACAAGGACACAATGTTGAACCATCAGGGAGAAAGTGCGGGGGCTGCTGGTCAACAATTCCTGGGAGAGATTTGTGCTGGGCATTTTCAGGTCACTGTGGGTATGGAGATAACATATTACTGGGCACACTGTGGATTTCAACTGGAAATCGTAACTGCTTGCTTTTCCGGGTAAAACACGGCCCTCATAATTTGTGGCTTGACACTATGCTGTGCGTATATGCTCCTTCATAAAATAAGGGAGTCGAGGAGGCAAATGCTGTAATAAGAGCATGGAGATAATGTATTACCAAACATCTGCAGTCATATCATCATCGTCACCCTGACAGTCAGTATGCACTAGGTCTTTTCTTGGTGCTCAGCAAGTGCGGTGCCACCTGCACCTGGTATGCAGCGTGGAGCAGGTTTTTAGCCTTGGCAAGGATGACTTACGTGGAAGCTTGGATGACTTACTCACGATCCTTTGCAGGGTGCTGTGATGACGGAGAGGAGACCACATGCTGTACAGTGATTTCAGCAGCAAAGTGTAAACCAACTGTTAAAATGCAATGTGTGTCTGTATATTTGAGGTATTTGCATTACAATTTGTTAAAAGAAACATTGTCTGAAATTAGGGCACGGAGTTACAAAACCGTCAATAGAAAGCAAATTCATAACAAAATGGAGGCAGCATTTGCTGCTACTTTTGCCAGGAAATGGTTGAATCCATTGCTGACAGATAGTTACATGTGATAATTTTGTAAATATTACCCAGTTGAACTGCTGGTGCTGACTTGTCACCTTTTGTTGTCACTAATGCAATTTAGTCTGGTTATATTCCATGAATGAATATCACATAAGCTGTTGAAGTGTAGTTTACGTGTAAAATTGTGCAAATTGTTGAAAAGTATTAACCAAGCATTAGCATCAAGTTCTTTTTTAGCATTAGTTACATCACAATGACTTGTATATTGTCATATTTGTGCTATGTCATTGTAGTATTTACTATGTACTTCAGTGTGTCTATCTCAGCAGGTGATGCTACCAGCCACTTATGTAACAACCAACTTGAAATGGTGCTGGTTTGTCCATGACATCAGTTGTAACTCCAAGGTTCATGGAGATAAACTCAGTTGATAACATTGTCGTAGACAGTGCCATTGTCTAGTACAGCATGTCTCGGGTGAGAGTGTGTGTTATCGGGGCAGGAGCAGCCGGCTTGTCTGCAGCTCACCACCTGGCAGAAAACCCGCAGAATTTCACCTTCACCGTGTTTGAGCAGACTGCAGAGATTGGCGGCACGTGGGTGTACACAGATGAGATCGAGTGTGATGAGTATGGGCTGCCGATACACTCCAGCATGTACGAGAACTTGAGGTGAGATTACAGCAATGTGACGTTACTGGCAAAGCTTTCATTTTCCCCTCCCTTTTCCGTAGCATTATGTACTTGAATATTCACTAGTGAACTACATAAGTTACAATGCAAATTTACTGTAATTACCTTCAGCACATATTCTATTGCTATTGGCAGTTGTCTTTACGGCGTTGAGCCGTTCTTACATGAAGAGACCCAAGATGCTGAAGGCCGGTCGCACCTTTACTTCAATTAAATGCATGATCAATACTTCCATCACTCGCGGGGCAAGTCCCCTCCTATTGAGTAACCATACATGCATATAGCGAGTTACTTAAAGGTCCACTCTCGAGCAAAGAAAACAAATCAGCTAAGTTAAGAATTTGCATTTAATGCCCGCTTTAAACAAAATACAAACACCATAATATAATTGCCAATTGGACTAATTACACTAATTGAACACTCCTTGACATTCACTTCAAGGCCGATTAGAATCGTCCTCATCACACGACAGTAATGACCACGACCTTGGAGATTTGATCACTTAATTCCTTTATTTAACTCCATTCACGCCATTCGCGCCCCACTTCCGCTCGACAGATTCGTGAATAACTAATCGAAGGTCACTGACACAGTTTTTTTGGGACCTCCCCGATGTTTTGTGTCAGGCACACAGACCAGACGAATCCAACTTGGCTGACGACGAACCGCAACCGGTTTAGTAGGCCTTTACCAGGCACTACACTCTCCCATGTACCTCCTCAGTCTCGAATTAAGGGACAATCATCACCACTGGTGATCAGGCCTCATCATTTTAAGCCACTCCTAACGGGAGTAACTGTTAGACGATCCTTACACCCATGACTTTCCAGGATGTATGGTCGCAACCTGTGACCCTCCTGCATGCCGCCTACCACCTTGTAGCTCCTTCCAAAGCCTAATGGTTCACCAAAAAACCCTCTTAAGCTTCTTGCGCATTTGAAGTACACTCCACAAAGACTTGATCTAGAGTGAGCGCCCTCCACTCGCATCGCGAGTCCTCAGCACGCCTCACCAGCACCCCTACCGCCGGCAGACGGAACTAAACTAGGTCTCCGCCCCCTCCAGGCCCTCCCCTCCATGGCCAGTGGAGAAGCAGGACCGGCGGGAAAGGGGAAAACACAGCGCCGTCAACCGGGGCGACCCTTCTCTCAATACAATCTACCAGCCAAACAAACCCGTAGAAATACAGGAACTCAACTAAATCACAACTAAACCCCCAAAGACAGAACCCTTTTAAACATCACTGAAATACTAACAGGGCACTAAAAACCCGCCCAGAGACCCCAGGGGTCCTCTCAGCTTACTGGTGAAAGCCTTGTAAGGGAGTTGGAATGTGCTTGCAGGTGTTAATTGGCTGTTCCACAAACATCATCTATGCTTTACTTAGATTTGTGTACAGCACTGCAGGCTTATAAGGTTGTACCATAATATATTCTGGAAAATTAATCACAGTGAGCATGATGATGTTAAGTCAGTCGTACATTGTTGTGATACGGAGGTAAAAATGTTGTATACGTTAGCCACTTCAAAGAAACTACTATATATGTAATTTTCACAGTGCAATCAGAGAGCAGCCAAATTAGACACTAACAATACTCTGAAGAAGTGTACATGTCTGAAACATTAAAAATATTCATTTGCATGTAGCATATTACAAATAATTTTAAATTCCTTAATAGTTCTTTGAATGACTTCTAGGGAAAAAATGCAAAATCCACCCTAACTGTTGGTAATTTTGTTTTTCTGTGAATATTTTAGGGAACAAGTAAATTTCCACATGTCCTGAAACACAATTTGTATTACCGGTAATTTTCCCCATATTTTCATAGAAGTTGTAAAAATAACCATCAACATAATTATGTGACATAAAAGGAATTACTGGAGCAAACTATTCCAGTGTTTTGAGCTAATGCCATCAGATCCATACAAAAAGCTGTAATGGCCAAACAAGTAAAATAAATTAAATGTGTATGTGAGCAATACAAAATACACAGACTATATAAAAAATAAAAAATTTTCTTGAACAAGACTTTTTACTGTTAATAATTTCTTTGAAGTTAACATTTGTAGTGTAACTGTCGAGGGAGTGATGTGGGTAGCCAATAGTTGTTTACATATAATTTTTTTTAAAGAATGAGATACGTAGTAATATTTGTTCAAGTTTATTCAGAAATTTCTTGTTTAACTACTGAACCTTTTTATTATTATTTTTGTATTCCTTGGAATTAAAAAAAATATATACTCACAATAATCAGACCTTATGCAGCAACCGGTTTTATCAGATTTGCAAAAAAAAAAATTAATTTACATGGAGTAGGCCTACTCATGTTTTTAATACAAAATGTCAAAATGCTGATAAATAGCAGATTTGAGGTAGTTTTATTGCAAATTTGAAATAAATAACTGTAGGCCACATAAAAACAATAGGGCCTACTGCATGTAAACAACATGTAAAGATTTCACCGTATTTTAGTGTATGAACGAAAAATATACGAATTTTAAAAATTATTGCAACACATTTTTTTTTTTTCTCAAAAGGGTGACCAGATTACTTGGAGGTTCGGATCACTGATGGCCTGATTGCCATGAATCTACCATTGAATATTTATACCACAGTTTATTTATAGTTACATACATACAATGAAAATGTTCCACCATCAGTTAGCTTTTATTGTAGGTTCCTAATTTTTAGTTGATACTGTTAAAAATTTACAGCTGTTTACAGAAAATGATATGGCTCTTTATCTCTCAGACAGTAAGCACAGGAGGCAAACAAATCTTAACAATACACATACATGCTACTTATTACCTGCTACATCTCTGTGCCCAGTATTATTAGCTAGTGTATTTTCTGTTATATGATCAAATATCAAATATTTTTTATTTGTGTGTATGCTGCAAGGTTGATCATGTGTCACTCTTGCTTCAAACTGAACTACAAGAAGTTGATGTGTGTCTGTAGCAGTAGTGGTATTGTCTTGTATCTAGTTTCCAGATGTTGTCTGCGCTCAGATTCTACATCTTATTGTTAAGGTGCCCGCCTGCCTACCTTGTAACCAGCGTTGCAGTGCTAGCAGAAGTCTTTTTTTTTCTCAGAAACTTCCGTGCATGTTTCTCATGTATGGGTTTACAAAAAAAAACACTTCAAATGACCTCGGAAAGGTAGTTTTAAAACATCACGTTAATTTGAAAGACCATTTCAGAGCATCTCAAAATGGCTAAAAACTGCTTTTTCACTCGTATTATATCTAAACAACTAGGCCTACTGATGGGATTATTGTGAAACTACAAAACACTTTATTTATTAAAACTTACCACCAATAAAAGATGGGGTCACCACTGAAAGTTTCAGTCAGGTGAGTGATCTACGATACCACTGGAACACCGTTTCAGTGTCTTGTGTTAGAGGTGATACCGCACCAGATGACCTGGCCTGCATCGTCCTTGGCGCCGTGCCTTACTCACACAAACACACGGCCACCAGGCAGGCGCCTTAACCTGCAGTTTGAATATTGAATTAAAATATTATTTAGTATGAATTATAGGTAAACTGCACAGTCTAACATCCTAAATTAATTTTTTTATGATGTCTAAAAACCTAAGAATGGTTGACTAGGTTTAGACAAGTTCAGTCCTCAAGTGTTCTGCATTTGTTATAAATAAAATTTTTTTTGAGATGTATAATGTACATTAATGTAAGTTATACCTAATTAGGAATACGTGTCCAGTCTTAGGTGATGCCTCATAATGAATTATTTAACTTTGTTAGACATATTCATTTATTCTATATTTTGGCATGTAAATGTTTAACTAGATTATTGTTGCCTTGTAAACATTTACAATTTCACATTCTCCACTTAAGGTGGATTCACAACCACCACTTAGTGTATATTTTTGTGTACATGTAAAACTAAACACCCTGAGTGTGCATGCAAGCATTCACATCCTCGTGTATATATGTACATACATACCAGACTAAGTAGGTCAACTTTGTAGTTGCGTTCACTAAATGGTGATGGTGAATTCAGCTTCTAAGTACAGTAGTTGGCCTAGTGCAAATGTAAGACTTAATTAAGTTTTAAAATTTTTCAAATCATTTCCATTTTTATTGTAATTTATTTTTTGTTTGTTTATACTGTCACGAAGTGATTTTTCTGGTTTTAGTTTTTGTTAAGATACCTTAATTTTTTTGTTTAGATCCCTGCTTTAAATAATTCCTCACTTTAGGGTTTACTGAATTCCAGTTTTTTAATAATAGCGGCTGTGTATCATTAATAGTATTTTACAGTTTTTGTCTAATCCCCCCCCCCTTCTAATACATCAACATGTTATGCCTGTGATAGGCAGCATTTGTTTCATGGTACAGCTGTGATACAGCTCACGTAGGCCGCTGCTATCCCGAATAGAGCTGGGTGATGTAATATTTAATAGTAATTCTGTACTCGACACACGTGGTGTTATTTTCTTTGTAGCCTTCTAGTGAAGTAGTGTCTTTTCTTGTCACCGTGTTTGTGCGCGTGCCGAACACTTTGTCCACCTGCATTTAGTTACGTCACTGAACACCCAGCGAAACAACAGCTGATGAGTTATTTCTCTGGTACTCATGGGCTACGTGCAGGCTAGTTAATGCGAAGAGCTTTGATTAGGTCACTGATCATCATCTGAGATGACGTAGGTTTACCGCACAGCCGGACCGAGAAAAGCTAGCGTAGCTTGTTTCCCCCTCCCCTTCCCCTGATTGCTTCTCGGTAGAAGCCCGAGAAAACAACCTGTTTAAGTTGGCAGGCATGATGTCATCCAGGTTTGCAGTCATGGAATTGTGTATGTTGGTACTTCAGCGCTGCGCAGATGTTCTGGGATAGTAACATCAACACTCCCGTTGGTTATCGCTGAACGTTAACTGTTTGTTTGACCATGTGCGCAGTCGTTTGAACGTCCAGGAAGTGTTTTCGAGCCTGAGTTTATAAAAGTAGTTGTCGTGAAACGTTTCGGGCAGATGATGTCGGTTGATTCGGGGATTAGTCTTCGTATTCACCACTTGGTCTTCCGACTGATTGATTCCTTCTTCGAGGCCGAGGGTTGAAGGAACCCCGAGGGACTTCAGTACACTATGTGATAAGTTAAGTAGCCTATTTGTGTGTTAGTAGAAAAGTAGGTCCGAGTTGAGAGTCACAATGAGTCACATAAAGTCATAGAGTCACACAAAGTCATACAGAGTCACTTAATTTATTGTAATGTCAGTCAGTCTCCAAGTTGTGTCTTTGACCGCCTCTCCTTTTTTTATTCATAGAATAATGTGTCCCAAATAAAGTGTTCTAATGTTTAATGGGCAGTTGCTAATCAAATTCCTGATAGTATGAATTTTAAAGATAAAGTTTGATATTTTCCTTTGTGGCAGAAACCGTCCCTCGTTTGTTTTGAAGTAATAACAAATAGTATTGTAATTGTAATCCATTGAGGGCCATTTAATGCAAAACTGTTTGCTCTGTGTACGAGCTGATGAATCACCTTTTTGTAAACCTTTTGAGTTAATACAGAGTTGTTTTGAACCCGATTTTCTTGGTATTTGCCTTTATTTAATTAATTACTCCTGATAGGTACTGTTTTCCCCTAGTAGAATAAGTAAAGTCTTAAACGTTGGTAAGTACGTAATTATTTGTAGATTATAAGAAATACTTGCAGTCCATGAAAAGATCCCATTCCCATATTTTAAACTTGTTTACCTCTCGCTACCCCTATGTTATTGTTTCTCCCTACCTGTCTTTAAAGTTTAGTTTTGTGTATTTTGAGGCGTCCGATCTGGCCTATAACAGATTGGTGGTGGATTGCTCTCCCCAGGTTAATGTTAGAATTTTAGGTTATTGCTTTGGTTATAGTTTACCCCTACGTTTCAACCCTTGCGACAATACGAAAACTATTAATGCACTGTCATTTATTGCTTTGTCCAGAATTGATGTCATAAGTCTAATCCCGTAAACCTTATGGACGTTGATTAAGAGTAGTTGGAAATCCTCCTTTACTGCAGAAGCTTAGAAAAAAAGTCCGAATTGTGTGTGACCTTGTTATAACTTCATCAATATTCTTTTCTTCCCGTGTCACATCAACAGTACATGCTTTTCATAGTTAGTAGGAGTACTGCTTTGACCAGAAATTAATGTACAGTTGTACTTAAAAGTTTAGTTGTTAACAGATAATGGAAAGAACTTTCACACACTACAGTATTTTTAGTTAATAGTTGTAGAGTATTATTCAGTTCATTTTATACCTACAACTATTAAAGAGTTTGTTTGTATTGTACAATGTTTGCATGCTTGTAATGTATTAATTATTAAAAAAAAATGTTGTGGCCGTAGTTATTGTGTTATGTAGGTACCTTGCACTCATGGAGAACAAAATCTGTGTTGTACACAAAATTACAAAGTACGTACTACTCATTTGGGATGGTGTTTGCTGTTTGAGTATTCATCGATATTTATAAACAAACAGAACTTAATATATTTAGCTAACAAATATAAACACCATTAAATTGAAAAACATGTTAAATAATTATGTGTATAAATATTTCAAATTAATTAAAATCAGGTTACAGTAAATATGTTTGCAAATATTACTTATCAGTTGGAAAATAATATATGTGTAGACACTTGAACAATTTGTTTGTTGGAAGGGAACGTTTACTAAACAGCAGTAATTGTTTTTTTTTTTTCCCCAGGACAAATCTGCCAAAAGAAATAATGTCCTTTATTGATTTTAAATTTGAAGAATCACCTGAATCGTTTGTTCACCACACTGCTGTATTGAGGTACCTCAAAAGCTATTGTGAGAAGTTCCAGCTTTATCAATATATTAAGGTAACTGAGTAAGAGTATTTGCTACTATGTGTAACCCTAATTTGTACTGCTTTGGAGATATTATTTTTAGAGCCTTCAGGAGAACAGATATCCTAAAACTGTTATAAAGTTTTGTCGAGAACAGTTTTTTTGTTGCGTAGTTTAATTTTTATTGGTGAAAATTGTGATTGTTTCAGTTAATTAGTTAACTGACAAAAATTTCTGTAGTTAATTAGCTAAAACCATAGTGTTTTTTTGTCTAAAAAAATCAGTTAACATATTTTTAACAAACTGGGAAACCATCGTACAATTCTTACAAAAGTGGTAAAAATTATGGTTGATAATATTAGTTTTAATTTTAAAGTCCTCACGTAACGTAGCCTTGCTTAAAGTTCTTTGGTTACTGCATTGTTCATTCTTGGATTCTCTGATTCACTAAATGTGGGCTACTGATTCATTTAGCATCATTTGAAACTTGATTTATCTGCTCTGTTTTATTGTGTGTCCTCCTGTCATGCATAGTTAATCTTGCTCCATCTGTCTTGCACATTAAATTAAAAGAAAATACCGAAACTTTTATGTGAGAGTTTCAATTTGGACATTATTTTTCAACATGTGAGCACATACGGAGGTAATCCACAAGAATAAATAACATTCAATATGACATCATTTTCGCTCCTTTTTATTCTAACAATGAAAATACAGCACTGTATTGTTATGAAAGTAATGGGGAATTTGTCCCGAATTGGTTGAAATTAAAAGTGAGATTGAACTATTGATTGAATTATAATTGTAAAGTTACATCTAGGTGGTTTGGAGGTTTGATAGGGTTTCGTGTTTAGTAGTCGTCAGCTGAGTCACTACTCCAACAGGTGTTGATACGCTACGAGGTTAGACTGCATGCAGTAAATTTCTATTTTAGTCTTTAGAAAGTGACCTGAATTAAGTTCGTTTATGTCCAAAAACTGAACTGAAGTGATTTACTTGAACAATTTTAACCACAGAATGGCTAATTCCTGGTGATCAATCTTGCTGGCTGCTGAAAACCTGGCTAACTCTTACAGGTTTTGTAAATGTCTGTAGGCTGTGAAGTTATGAGTTATGCCATACACAGTTTTCTCTGTTCTCAGTGGTTTGCTTATCTCTGCAGGCCTACTAGTTATTTGGACATGTTTGTGAAGTGGATATTGCCGTTGCCTGTTGGTCGTTTTGGTTTATAAGCCCCTTTCCTGTTGGCTACAATACTGATAAATAAAGGTTGTAGGGCAACTATGATGGCAATCTGAAATTTTTCATTTCGAAATTATGTTATGTAAACAATTGCCAAGCTTTTCGAAAATACTCTATGATGTGCTTAAATTTGCGTTTGTGATTGTAAAGAAAATTTCAGCCTGTGCAAAACTCCAAAATTTTTTAGAAAGTATTCAGGAAACCTAAGAATGGACGTTTCCATGATGGAGAAATAGTTTACGCGTTACATTAAACAACATAATGAGGGGTTGCTGATTTGGGAGGCAAATAAGGAACAGTGCTAGGTTTACCACACATTTCAATTTTAATGTAAATAAAAATTATTCAAAACGGTAAATAGTCAATGTCACACACGTGTATACAAACATAATCTGTTAATATTTATTAGCTGATATTCAATTATTATTTTTTTTTTTATTTTTATTATAAGATTTAATGGTGTATTTTTTGTGCGGTGGCGGCTTATTTTCTGAGAAGTGTTGCAGTTAAAATATTACTTCAAAGAACTATAAATAATATTCTAATCAACTATTAAAAATCTGAGAAATAATGGCATACATTAAGAACAAAAAATTACTAAGTGTGGTTGGACAGCAATTATTCGTACGAGTAGGGAAAGTAGCTTATTTGAAGTAATCTATGTTTAACATAACTTGGTTATTCTACAAACCTACTGCATTTTATTTTTACACATGGTACATTTAATAAGCAATATTTGTTAGCAGTAAATCAAATACTGATTTATTCTCGTAAAGCAGGATGTTGCACTGCCATTATTAATTTACATTATTTTTCCTGCTACAAGCATATCTGAAGGCGATATCAACATTTTTGACATTTCATGCCCTAAATGTTAATCTACTAATACTATTTTACATTTTTAGATAGTAAATTACTTCTATATTATCTAACAATGTAAATAGTTGTAGTAGGCTAGCATTTAGAGCATGAAATGTTGAACATGTGGTTTGCCCGAAGAAATATTATGTGTGGGGAAAATACTGTAAGTTAAAGATAGTTATACTTCATCCTCCTATATAGTGTTAGTTATGGTAATGAAAGTTAGCATACGCTATTCTTGACCAGGCATTTTAACAGTTTTAAAAACCTTTATTTCTTTGTGGTGAAAAGGCACAGGATACATTTATGGTAATTGTAATGTAGTTACGAATTTTGTTTGTGTCTAAGACATTAGAAATATCTTGAGAGCTTTTAAATGTCACAAATGTACAAGTCAAGGAAACTGTATATACTGTAGTCACCAATACTGAGCTAGAACAGACTATACATAATATTTTTGAGAATTATTAAATATTTCCCCACTTTTTTATATTTTTCACCAGGAAGACATTTGTTTTTTAAATATAATAAGTTAAAATGTTGTTAGCGAGATAAAACTTAAGGAAAAAATACAATTTTGTTTTATAAAGTAGATATTGTTAATTTAATTTTTCTAATTGTTCAAACAGTATAGCAGTCATTGAAATTTTTCTTTGTACTGTTACTTGTGTTTAGTACATTGTGGAGAAAATATTTGTAAAACAGTTTATATGTGCAGATGTGGTTCACTTGTTTATAATTTTTTCTTTTATCCTGTTTTACAGTACTAATACAATTACTGTATTAGCATTAGCTGCACTAGTAAGAGTCAGCAGCATTGAAATAGTGCCTGGGTACTGTTTAGTGCTTGTAAGAATCACCAGTTAACATGTTAAAGAGGAATAATAAAATTTACCTTTTTATTTAAACTAAATTCAAGTTCATCTACATAATATGCAGTCAAAACAGGCATTCACAGTAAAATTTTAAACAGGATCATTTCTTTATTTCTATTATTATGTCATAAAATGACAAGATCAGTACAGTTGCGTTGCACACACAGGCAAAGATACATTTGGCAGATTTGTGTGGATCACCCTCATACTTTGGCACCTCTAAGTCTCGGACATATAACATATCTCTAGCTAGATGGCGCTCTTAAAGTCATTGGTGTATGGAAAACAGAAAAATTGTCAAACTGCACGTGGTGTCTTTTAGAGTGGCTACTGCAGTTACCTACTTGAAGGTACGTGTCCTGACAGTGAAATCGGTAGTTGCAACAGCATTTATGAAGCGTTTGTGAGGACTAGAAGTTCACGCTTACATTCAGAATGCCTGTTTCAAAATACAGTACGTGTTTTATCTGATATCAGTGAGAAAGAGAGTGAAAATAAAAGCTTTACTTAATGGTTTGACATTATCATTTGACCACTCAGTAGTTGCCTGGAGCAAAACAGTGGTTTGTTAGAGAAATTTTATATTCCGTAGTTTTGCATAATTTTGTGAAATCAAATTAAACTACAACATGTGATTGATAGAAACATAATAATTTCAGAGTTTTGTTTAACACATTCAGAGCTTTCTAATGCTGTTGAAATAATTTTTAAATTGAAAATGGTATTAATAAAACCACAATATACAAATGTCAAAATTGTCACTTTTATATCAGTTACATATGTAACAATTTTCAAAAATCATCTGCTTACAATTAGTAGCAAAAATGTGTTATCAAAATTAAGAAATTGGGTAAAATAGTTTAATAATAAAGGTTCAGTAGTTTCAAAACTGCTGCAAGCCAAGCTTGTGCTAGTTCAACATTTTACTGATGAAAGTATAACACTGCAACTGCTAGATGGCTGTGTTGTCATGGTGCATTTTTGTTGAGAATTCAAGAGTTATGTAGCCATGGCTGGAGTATCATAGACAGTGCAGTGCAGTCATATGGGAAAATGAATATTACCAAACAAAAGAAAAAGCTAGTCAATACAGTGACATTTGCATATTTGACTGCAGTATCCATTACTTTTTGGTTGCCAGATTGTTTCAAAATTACATTTATCAATAAGATTCCCTGAAGATATTCAGACATAATTCTACATATCTGTACCGGTTCATTTGTGATTTCATGTACAGTAGAAGCTCGGGATACTGCGCATTGATAAACCGCGTATTCGACTATATCGCGGGGTAATTCATGTCCCCCAAGCTAATGTACCAGAAACTTCACAATCCTACTATGTACTTTAAAGGGACGTTTGTTTTGCCGGTCAAACGATCAAACGAGAGGGGTAGAGGACAAAAGGCAGCGGACAGGAAGCGGTAATGCACGTCTTCAAAGTTTGACAGGCCTGATGTGTGTATTAGTCGCCAGAAGTCGTGACATCTCGCTGTGCGGCGGTGCGGAAGGCCTCTTGTTAGGGGTGGTAGGAGTGGAGGGGAAAGTATTGTTTGGAAGGGGGAAGGGGCAGAAACTGACACTAGGGAATCCCCAGCCGCTACGTGGATGGGAAGTGAGTGATGGTCACAGCTGACGGCACACTAGCAGCTGCCAACAAGAATTTATTGCGATCAGTTCAGTTTTTTATGTGGTGCGATGTTGCAGAAAAGAAAGGCTTATTCGGCGAAAGACAACTTAAACATTATCGACATAACATAAACTACAGTAGTTTTACAGTTAAACTGGAGTACTGTATTACAGTCAGCCCGCCTTATCCGCGGACTTCGTATCCGCGGTTTTCACCAACCGCGGTTGGAAAACGAGGGAAAAAACGTAAAATATAAACATGAAATTCTTAAGAATTTGTATTTTTGCACGCACCCGCATAGTTTGCTGTACGAACTACTAGCGCGTCATTCATGCACGACAGAGCAGCTAGTTTCGTGTTGTCAGCCACTGTTATCTATTCTGTTACGCAATATGCTTGGTGCGCACAATATGTTTGTTTACCAGCGGTCAACGGATGGTGCGGGCGGAAGGGGCAAGGAAGCGATGCAGTGTCGAATGTGCGGGCGGCAGTACTTCACTTGCATAGATCTTATAGCTTGCAGCACATTTCCAAAACAAAATTATTTGATAACTCCCGCGGGCTGTGTCGCCTGTCGCCTGCCCGCAAACTGCTTCCACGCAGGACACATGCGTGTATTTAATTATATTGTCTTGTTTGCCCGCTTGCCACGCGCCCGCACGTAGTACACCGCCCTGAAGCGCCTCTACTGTGTGCAACTATACACAATTCCATGGCCTGCAGCGTAATGTTTCCTAAAAAGAAAGACTGTAGTGACCCTTCTAAACCGAAGAGAATATCGCAAAATTCTTACTTTGACTGACAAAGTGATAAAGCTACATTTAATCAAAGAGATATCTGTTGCAATTGGCCGCAAGTACGGGGGAAAAAATGAGTGTGTCATTCGTACGTCTCGAAATAAAGTGCGACAAATAGGATCAAGTGTTATACTGCACCGAAAATGGCAAAAAAAATCTAGCTTAGTTAATTTAATTGCAATTAGTGGTGCTGTATTAAAATGGATATCGCTAAAACTTTGTCCTTATCCATGTTTACCAGTGGAGTTAAATTTTTCAGTGACATGTGTGAAAAAACTGCACCAAGTCTATTTTAATATAATCAGTGATGCCGTATTAAAAACGAAACTGCTGACATTGTTAATAATTTACCAATATATTTTATGTTTATGATGCGATTCATTTTTGTAATTGATATACACGTCATACAAGCAAGATATTTAGAGACAAATTCAAAATATTCGCGCCCATGTAGTCGTAATTGTGCTTGTTCCACTGTTGTTTTATGTTGTTGGTAAGATAAAGTACGCATTACACGCGAGAAATACTGTTATCAGATGCCATTCTATCAATGCTTGTGGAGACACACTCTGCCCAGCGCACGTCCTTGGCAGTGTAGGGTGGGTGGAGAGATAGTGTGGCGGATCAGGCCTGTGTTGTGTTGTAACGTCAGCAGTAGCCGGCCACCTGGCTCGTGCACGCTGTTGCCAAGTCACTGCGACCGCTCGCAGTGTGGCTGCTGCTGTACCTAACTTGCGCGACACTACGTGTAATTTTTACGATATTTAAATGTTGTGGGACACTTTACGAATGTATTAAATATCTGTACCTCGCACAAATATAGTAACATTTGAGATTAGGGGTTAAAATTTTTTTTATTAAGTGTATGTAGTGTTTTATGTAGGTTATTACTGTGTCTTGAATTTACGCGGTTTTCGTTATCCGCGGATTTCTTGGAACGAAATACCACGGATAAGGCCTTATAAAGGATGAAAGTTTAACGTGATACGGCGGCAAATAAGAACATTGTGGCGCTAAATAACACTTTATTGAAAAAATTTTTTTGTTCTTTCTGGTGTATCTCGGTACAACGCACATAGGCTATAGCGCGGGTTAGATTTAAGTCTCCCAACATGAGCGCTTTATCGAGCTTCTTCTGTATGTACTTATTAAATTAGTGTGGTCCTATTTTTTAGCGTAGCACACTGCATTGAGGGTTTACACGCAGTACGTAGATGAAACTGCATATTTATTGGGTGTACATAATGAATAACTGCGATCAGTGTGCTTTGTTTGTATTTAATTATGAACGTTTTGAAGTTATGTCTTGTATTACAGGGTAATAAACTTGTTATAAGTATGCCGGCAAGTAAAGAAGAGGGTACATGTCACAACTAGAGTTTTAAAATTTATCTAGTACTAATAATTTAGAAACAAATTACTGTTTTCTGGTTGCAATGATCTGTTTTCTCGTTATTTATTCAGTGTTCAGCTCTTTAATTTAATACTTTTTTGGTATTTTTTGCAGCTGTTGCATTCATTTAATGTTTAAAATGTTTATAGGTGCCGCAGTGGCCGAGAGGTCAGACCTCTCACATCACACCAAGGCGATCCGGGTTCGATTCCCGGTGGGGCCAGTCCCCATATTTTCGCACGCGGGAATTGTGGCAGACGATGCCGCTGGTCGGTGGGTTTTCTCGGGGATCTCCCGTTTCCCCCGCCCATTCATTCCGGCGTTGCTCCATACATCGTGTCACCCCATACCAGCGCTAAAGCCCTCAATGTTAAGTGCTGACCAAAATCTCTCACTCGCCCACTAAATGTTTGTACCACACTTTTGAATCACATTACACTGACATTTGTCTGTGCGTGTGGATATTAGCCCATTATTGTTCCCTGTTATTGGAGTGAGTGCACAAGATGACCTTGTACAGAGCACCTGAATCATTATAGATAATTCTAACGTATTTGGTGATTTACACTAGGAAATCTCTGAGATTTGCAATTGAAATATAGGGGATAATAACAGGAAATTCAACCCTCAATATTCTAACGTATTTCAGAAACAATTCAACTAGGTGAGACCTGCCATGAAAGGAGGGGATAAATGGAAAAAAAGTAATAAACAAATTTGAAACCATCTTGAGTGACAGGTATAAAAATTAAAGGCAAACACGTGTGTATAGAAGCAGTACTATCAACTGAGTATACTTGGGACAGTGGGGTAACTTGGGACACTGTGTAAGAATATTCAGTTTACACATGTGGTAGCCGTAGTACCAATAAAGATATGTATACGTGATACATTAGCAAGAGACCAATTAAATTAAAGTTAGAATTATTTATTGAAGTCTACAATATGTGCAATAATTTATAATCAACTTAAAGAGTTGCCTTATAAATGCAGAGCACAGGCAAAATTAGGCCTGCTGAGTGCAGACAATGTAATAATTGATTAAATAAAGAAATTCAGAAAAATTGTGTATGCCTTGCCATGCCCTTGTGTTTTTACTTAACCATTCTGGGCAAGGGGTGAGCCAGTATTTGCTTAGTTTTGGAGGAGGACAGATTTTAAGCCATTGAGATTTTAAATTTACCTTAGGCAGATCAAATACAATACAGCATAAAATAAATGGTTACATGTTCTTACCTACGTATTTGAACTTTTGAACTACTTTGTTTGACTAACTGAATTGTGTAAAATAAGAGACAATTGATGTAACTAACAGGTTATATATTAGTGTTTTTTTCTATTAAAATAGCTTTTGCATAGTAATTAAACAATTTTTTTAGTCTTGGAACTATTTTCTGTAGCACAGGCTAATAAATATTTTTAATGTGCATTGGAAAGTTAGTGGAATTTGTCAGTACCAGATGAATAAACACTAGTAAGAAGAACTTGTCTCAGTCTCTGAAGAGAAGGCACATGCACAAGTTAAATGGTAAGATGCTAATTCTGAACCAGCCTTTGGTAAACGGAAGCATAACGAATGCTCTTGACGTGGATTGAATCTTGATTACATATTACATTTTTATGTTGTTTCACAGCATGGACAATGGACACATGAGTAAAAATAAATAATGTCTGTTACAACCTTCAGAGTTTTGCTGTAAAGAATAAAGCTGGAGAGAGTGGGACAGGCCAGTTTGTAGAGAACTTGCTGGTCAGTTGTTTTCTTTTCCAGTTCCGTACACAAGTGACTGAGGTCAGGCCAGTTGATAGAAATGGAGGACAGGTGTGGAGTGTAGCAGTCAAGGACTTGCCATCAAAGGAAGAGAACACTGAGGAGTTTGATGCTGTCATTGTTTGCAATGGGTACAGATTAGTTTTATCTACAATACCAGCTTATTTAATATACCGGTACATACTGTAGAGTTAAACAGTGTGTTTCTTACGCAGGAATTTGATTCATTTTTACCCACATTCAGTGATGTTAAAAATTGAGCTCATTGATTACGTATTTGATCTAGAGATGTAAATGAACTGATAATCATAATTTTTTTATTTAAATTTTTATTTCAGTCTGAAGTATCAGCACTTTAAAAACATAAGTCTATAAATCATGTAGGCATGGATAATGTAAACGGTAACCATGAATTAGCAAAGAAAAAAAACTAAATATCACTGAAAATTGCACCCCATGCAGTTTTTCATAAATATTGCTTTATAAATATGTTGCAATAGAAATAATTTCAATTAAAGTATATGAATATGTTCCATGGCTTGTAAATCAAACATCTTATTATTTAGTATGTACATATTGCATAAGTTATTACAGTATTTATTGTTGACATGTTGGTAGGCAGACTTAGTTGTATTGTAGTAGGTGCAAAAAATATTACATATGCATTGTAATTTCCATGACATGTGTACTATTTATTTATTTATTTATTTACAAAAATATTAAAGTGCCTGCCAAACAGTCTTATTAGACCACACCAGGAAGGCACTACATTATAAAACAAAAAAGCACAAAACATAACAACACAAGACAACACAACACAAGACAGGTGATTAAACATATTAATTCCGTGAGGAATAATAAACCAAGCGATATCTACAGTAATGAGTTTAAAGCGTAAGTAAATTATTTCATCAAATTAACTTACTGCGGCAGAACAGAAATCATTATAAAATATTTGCTACTTTGATCAACCTCTAACAGATTACATCTAACAATGTTTTGAGACAAAATGATTTTTCATTAAATGGCTCAAAAGATAAACAAATTTTGTTGACATGTTTAGTAACAGCGTTCAATTACTCTTCCAGATTTACCAGAACAGAAAATAAAAAAGTTTCTACTTCTATAATTTGGAATTTTCAGTGATAATGACTTGTGGATCTCACTATAATCAAATATTGCAAAAAAACATTTCAAAAGAAATAATGCATCAATAGCAACTCTTCTTTCTTTTAATGAATGTGTATTATATTTCTTTAGAACT
>PNEQ01003233.1:32807-47701 GCA_003012365.1 Medauroidea extradentata | reverse complement strand
GTGTATTGGAAGAGTGACATTTTTTGCAGTTAAGTCCTTGATTTACGGCATCCATTACACTGCTTATCGCTGTACGCAGAATAACGTTCTCTTCTTTAAGGTCTTTCATTTCATTAACGACTATGTCAATTTTACTTGCTAGAGATATTAGAAGATTCGAAGACTGTTGAAACTGTTCATACTCACTTTTCGAGATCCACATTCCTTCTGTCACAGTCTGGCTAAAGTTACTAACCATCTGTGTGTTGGTAGCCATGTTGTCCTTTTGTCGATGGGATTCACCTGAGTCTAAACGCAGTACGATGGGAGATTGTTTATTTGGCGACTGGAACATTTCGCAGGACTTAACACAACTAATATTGCTGCAGATGTATCTCTTATCTTGTAATATAATAATAATAATAATAAATATAATAATAATTATTATTATTATTACTATTATACATGCAACGACTTAGGATTCATTTCATACAGAAATCAAAATAGGATTTTTACAGAAAGTAAAATTGTGAATAAAATTTCTTTAACGTAACAATAACTTCACGAGGCTCATATTTTGATTTGTTTAATAATGCACTCAAATAAGATTTCTTTTAATTAGAAAATAAGTCATGATGGAATGTACAACTGTCATATTTGATGCAGTGCAGACTGTCGCGAGTGTTAGTTACCATGATGAGCCTTGGTATACGTACTGTATTTGGTTTTGAAGTTAAAAATTTGATTGAAATATTTCAATGAGGCAAATAAATTTTGGTCTGTGTTTATATATTTTAATTTTTTGACTTTATTAAATATCCAGAAGTACGTGCTACTTTGATTTCAGCGGAAAGTAGAGTTAGCTTCTATTTACAGACATTGCCAATTTTCTCTAGATATTTTTTTTCCAGGTGTTATATTTGATATATTTATAATGAGAGGAGGCTACTTTTTTTTTTCAGACATTTCTCAAAGCCATACATTCCTAGTATCCCTGGAATTGAAGCCTTCGAAGGGACTTCTATACACAGTCATTGCTACAGAAATCCAGAACCTTACAAAGACCGGACTGTCATAGTGCTCGGTGCATCTTCATCGGGAATTGATATATGCATAGAAGTATCAAAATATGCTAAGCAAGTAAGTAAAAAATATTAAAATGTGTATACACGATGAATGTGTTTGAAAATTGCCTCTATGTAATTATCGTTACTGAACAGAATTGTGTGCAGTTTTACATTATAGTCAATGGCGGTTTGTGCTATTGGGCTGCAGGGCTGCAACCCTCCCTGATCATTTGGGAATACGGTAAATAATTTTAATTTTTGGAGCTTGTGTTATAGAAGATAATTTATAATGATATCTTTTGAACTACCTACTTGCCAAAACCATCAGCCGATCGTGAAGTCTGAGAAGTGCAATTAAGTTTTAAAGAATTACTTGTGTACGTGTTTACTGCCTCAGGCAATTTGAACTAGTCAGGGCTGTGAGGATAGCAGCCCGTCTGACCTTGCTAGCGCATGAGCAGAGCGCGCCCAGGTCTGGCGAACCCTGCAAGAAGGGGGCGGGGTGTCTGATAACTGGCACGCTTGTGGGCTACTACAGCCCAGCTTGCAAGACCCGCCAGTGTGACACGCTACACCGCACTAACGATAGACGCAACTTGTCACATCACTGCAGTAAATTGTACCAAAATTTCACGACCTGTCCTACACACCGTGGCACTTCCTACAAACTTTTTCCTTTTTGCATACGCGACTTAGTTAATTAGTCACAGAGCTGACACCAAAAAAGCCATAGCTGGAGCGGAGGTTGATCCACATGAGAAGCCAGTTGCTGCACATGCAGCACTTCATAACTCCAACTTTGATTCCTGTTATCCAACCAGAGTGGTGAGGGCACTACCACAGTTGAAAAACAAAGCAGAATTAAGACGCTGGGAACTGGCACATCAATACATCACAAAATCCAGACAGCCACCTGGCCTTAACCTCAGATAACAAACCTGCCTTTCAAACTTCCCGCCGCACCTTAGTTTGCCCTCTGGCCGCTAGGTGTACTGATTACCAACCACCGCTGGACAATAGACTTCAGTGTGCCTCCACTCACCTGATGAAGCAGATGTAGTCTGCGAAACGTTCTGACCGCACGTCCGCGGAGAAATGTGTTCGTCCTATGTGTGTGTGTTTCTATCTGCGAGTATCATCCTGTGAGTACTTGTGCACAATTCTTTCTGTTTTAATTGTAATTAGGAAATATGATCTGGTAACCTTAGTGCATGACAAACGTTAAATTAACGTTATATTTTTTCAGCTGATTTGGGAAGCTACAGAACATATATATCGTATGAACACACTCATGCACATCATGTACGTATTCATCTGCCATGACTCCTCTGACATCAGTATCAAGCACACCACCTCCATACTCTAATGCACATCGCACATGGATTTTGGGTTCTGACTTAGACACATTTCAGATATTTCCACACCCAAAATGTTTAATCGCCTTACTGATATGGATGAATAAATGAAGTAACATCATGTAGGTTACAATACGTACTGGCATGTAAACTTCGAAATCACTACCTATTAATAGGCTATAACGAATGTGAGAATAATGTTAGATACTGTACAGTTTTTATTTTGTTAGTATCAGCGTGAGTTACTTTTTTTTTTTTTTTTTTCTGGTTTATAGAAGCAAAATTTTTATAAGTGTAGATTTTTACCTTACATTTTACATAGTGTGGGAATATTTACTAAATACCTTTCATTTAAGATTCAGTGTAAACATTACATGAATAATCACAAAAATATTACTTTGGATTTTAATTAGGTAACAATTATATATAATTGTTAGGTTAATTGCCATTTTATATTTCAGTTAAATACCATTTCTTCCATTTACCTAATGAATATTCTATTGAATATTATTTATTTAGCGTAAACCATTAGATTTTAACCTTGTTTTTCAACATTTTACATTGAACATATGTATGGTATATGTGCCAAACTAGCAAATGGTTTGTAATAATTTCAAATACTGTGTTTCTTTCAGGAAAAACAGGTTAATAAAATTTTTTGTGTACATACGCCTACATAGTATGTAATGTACATTGTAAAAACGTTGGATAAAAGTTTAATAAACATTGTAATAAGTTGTTGAGTCTAATCAGAATACTAAATACAACTTGCACCATCAATTTGACATATCCTGCAACAATCAATTTCCTTATTGGTCATGGTTTCTGTACAATTCTTTGATCCACCAACATGGTCTGCTCTCTGTTAATTTTTTCCCCCAAAAACTTGGCAAATCACAATAAACCCGGCTGCAGTAGTTAGTGCTGGCAATTTCATGCTTGGCTCCCATCTACTTTTGGCTCGCGCGGCAACCTCGCGTAGTCCTTCGTGCACCACGAGGCAGCCTTGTGACCATGTTTGCCTCGCGATGTCAATACGCATCTTTACACACGTATACTGAGCGAGCATAAATAACTGTGCCATATACAATATGCAATTTGGACTGAGTGTGTCGTTCTGTATGTAACAAAAATAGAAATGCTTGTGTAATGAAAGTCGTCTAATTTTGCTGGGTGAATGAACCGATCTTTCACATCCTTGAATCTAGTAATAGATTTTTCTTCCTTTGAAATAAATTATTGTTTTGGCATCCGCCTCCAAAACAGAGCAGCTTCGTAATAGATTTTTCTTCCTTTGAAATAAATTATTTGTTTTGGCATCCGCCTCCAAAACAGAGCAGCTTCGTAATAGATTTTTCTTCCTTTGAAATAAATTATTTGTTTTGGCATCCGCCTCCAAAACAGAGCAGCTTCATTGACGTTAAAGACTTGCTAAGGCAAATATTCACCTTTCTGGAATGTTTCTGCTAGGAGTTTAGGAATCTATCTTGCCGCGCCCTCATCGGCACTTGCGATCATGTCTGTGATCGTATTGTTAAGGTTTGCATGCTTTTTGAATTTGAAATCACTCAGTGCTCTTCTGTTTTTTTTTTTTTTTTATTATTATTGAAATTATGCAAAGGCTAAGTGAGAGCAGCTATCAAAAATTTGTTTTGCAGTTTCGTTCAAAATGATTTTCATCTTGTTGGTCAGTATTTTTCAAGACCGATAATGCTATTGTGTTGGCTAATGTTTGTCGACTTTTTTAGTCGAAACCGTATCACATCTTGTGTGAAAAACTGTCACAACGTCGACGTATTTTTCCTCGGCTTTCCTCAACAAATTATTGTAGTTATTACTGTCTGATTTGAGCATTAATTCTTACGCTTATATAACATTTTACCAGTGAACAAACAATATCTGCAGAAATACGTAATACTGTGGTCATAAACACAATGCAGTGGCGGATCTCTGTTTTCCTTTGCCCAGGGCAAGTTAAACTTTTGGCACCAGCAGTGCTCTCTCTACCCTGGTGCCTAAGGCAGGCTACCCTCCCCTCTCTTCCCTCTCGTCAGATCCAACTAGCACTTCCTTCATGCACGATAACTAGTGATACTGCTGTGATGAAAATACTCAAAGAAGAGAGAAACAGACACACAGTGAGCGTCACATGTGTGCTGCACGAGCTGTTTTATCATCAGCTGCCACTTCGTCTCGCGCTTTATCACGTAGGTACATCTTTGTCAAAAAGTTGGCATAGTTGCAAATTTACGTAAGTTGCACGTTAGGTAACTTGGCGGTTGCCTGTTATTTTATATTTGTTACAAGTTAAATCACTTGTAAAGTAGTGAACCATACTTTTTGAAATGTAAATGTGTAGAATTTGTTTAGTCTCCTTTGGGAAAGCACAGAAATATAATTTTAGTTTTTAAGTGAATGACGAATAAGGTTTACATATTTTGCATAGTATAATATTTGTTTTTTGTGATTCTTTTCTTTTAGTACATTGGGTGATGACGTGTATCTGCTTCTACTACAATGTGTGTTAACTTTCTAAGACATTATTTGTAGGCCATCTTGAGATGTACCCTGATAAATATTGAAGCAGTTATACGTGTATGTTTGAAAGGTGTACTTGAGCCATAACCTACCCCCAATAGGAGGAAAGGCAGGCAGCACCATGCAAGGGGCGTGTAATGTGTTTTCCAATCAAACGGAAGCAAAGAAACTAAACAAAATGTTACCATGTAACGTGAAGCAGGTTGCTGGCATCGAAAGTTTTTCTGAACAGGCATTTATACTACGAGATGGTGCTGAGTGTTGTGCTGATGATGTGATATTTTGTACGGGTAAGTAGGTGAAACTTTCCACATTTATTCATATTTTACTTCTGTGTGATTGAAATTTGTACTTATTTGTGTTGCATAGAAATTGCTTTTTTGTGTGTGTTTGCACATACATACGTTGTTGCATGCACATGCATTTATTTGTGTGTGTGTGCTCGAAGATGGTGTACATAAGCCAGTATTACGTGCAGAAGTACACTTTCAAAACAGCATCAAAAGTTTTCTGCCTATTGGATTTCCGAGTCAGTACTATTGTCTCTGTTCAGCACTCATCTTATGGTCTAAATTTGTGTGTTAATAAATGCATTATTTCGTCACTAAAGAAGATTTGGCACAAAAATTAAAATCTGTTTTAATAATACTTACATTTATAGGCAATTAAAGTTAAACTGAGTACTTTTGCAGGCCTGGTTATTTTTTCCATTCAGTTAATTCACGTATTTTTGTTACTTGTTAACATAAACATTGTATGTAACGTAAGTAGGTTATAAACTCTGAATATACTGCACTCGAGTTACTGTCTTAAAACCATTGTAATTTTTTTTTTTTGTTATTAGTAAAGCAGTGTCATTCTGTTAGTAATACGTAGCTGACAAAGGAGGCTGCTCGGGAATGTGCAAATAGTGGTAAGAATAGAGTGGTGCAGTTGATACACCAAGTAGAAGACAGGTCTTATGGATAATGGAAAAATGGACTGGCTAGCAGGGACATCAGAGCAGAGATGGATGGTAAGAAGGGGCTGTGGCAGGAAGCCAAGGAGGAAACCCCTTCAATTCTATGGTCAGTAGGCCAGCGACCACAGGGCATTGTACACACCAAACTGTTCTTGCGCCCTTCAGATAATCTTCGGAAACCTGCTAGGGCTAGTCTCCACACCACAATGATACACCCTACGCACTTGACTCGGGCAATTACATTCACTAGGGATGGAATAACAACTGAATAAAAGACTGGGGGGCTGATTTTATGATTTTTACTCACCATAAAGATGGAATACACAATAAACTGATCCAGTAGATGGCCAGGACGGCAAAGTGGATCCGAGTCTATGCCCACCTGATAGGTGACGCAGAACAAATAGCATGAGGCTAAATGGAAAATTACGTGCAGCAAACTGACGTGAATGGCTGACGGGGGTGAGAAGAACTTGGGTCAGAAACAGATAAAAAGGTTCCAAAAAACTTGTTACTAGGTATATTATTGAAACTAAGCAAATGGTTAAGACAAAACAAAGATGGACCTCAGTTATCTCAATTACGCATATTTCAGTCTGCGTTACGATACTGGCTACCTGTCATGGCTGTTACTAATGGTAATCTCTGCCGCACTGAAAAAAATTAGGTCACACAAAATAGTACTTTAATAAAAGTTGCAAGTGTTACATAAGACTAATAAACTCTGGAAAAATAGAAAAATTATTGAAACATTATTTTTCATTAAAAATGTCTATGGAAAATTTGCACCAACACTATGTTCATGAACTAACGAAAAAATTCATATGACATTGTTGGTGAAACATGTTGAGTAAACGAACAATGGCAGCTGAAAAAAGAAAATACTAGAAAAGAATATTCAAAAGGCAGCTGGGATATTTAAACAATAAAACACTTGAAAATATTTAAATGAAAGAATAATTTTGTAAAACATATTTTTAAAGCACTATTTCTGCTACAGTACATGCTCTTAGTGCAAAGATTGCACTAAATGAGCACAGTGTGGTAGATGGACTAGAGGGACTGAGCGCACTTCATAGCAATGGTTATTTACAGCTTGTCATGTTGTTATAGTGACATAGGCACACTAACTGTGCACTACTCAGATTGTCTTCAGTACAAACAACTAAAAAAATAGTTGTGTTCATACTTTTGTTCCTAAGTTGAATCATAGTAAAAGTGCTGCAGAGGAAGACATGATTAGTCCTAAAGCGTTTACTGAAGAAATAAGGTTGGTTTTTCGAAATATTCAACGTTGATAACATGAATATTACAAACATTTGAAAAACTGCACAAATCTGATATCAAAAGGAGGGATGCACGTATGCACAGCCTTACAGCATACAGTTTCAGTTCCAAATATGTATGAAAGGAAATAAGAACTTGCCATATGTACTTTAATAAAGTTATTTTTGTATTGTTGCGAAATAATTTGTGGATGAAAAATGTTCAAACACCCAAAAAATATTGCAAAAGAAATGTAATTCTAAAGAATGTGGTCTCACGTCAGTAATATCAATTTCTGGAAGCATTTTGAAATTGACTTGTTGGTGAAGTTGAATTGCATGAAATGAAATGAAATTTTTATTTTCAGCATTCAAATAACAGAAAGTAAGAAGTCAGAGGAAATATAATAATCACTAATGCATGATTTTTCTTCTTTGTTTAGGAGTAGCTTAATGTCTGCAAAAATTTAGTTCCGCTAAACACAGCATTCGGAAGTATTGTGTGCTTGTTAAATGTTTATAAAGAATTATTTCTTCCAGAAATGTCACAGATTTACTCCTAAGTCTGAAGGATTGAAACCAGCATCTATGCAGTGTAACTGTAGTATTTTCTAAACATGTTGGAGTGATACAATAATTTTGTGCTTATTACAATTTTTCTTTCTTCTTTTATTATTTGTTGTTTTTCTTAATTTAGTTGTTTCCAATTTCCGTAGTGATTTGAGTAACGTAACTTGGGTGTATATAAACAAAAAATCTGTGCAGTTTCTAAAACAGTGTTGTTACATTGCACCTTATACGACGACAATAATTATTTTACACTGTTCAAATGTTTGTGGATGAGTCACAAACATTGTGTCAACATACCAGAATTCTTAAAGGTCCATTCAAATGTGATCACAGGAATACAGTAATGTTGGACAAATGAACAAATGGAATCTATCAAAGCAGTCAGCTGTCCACACATAAATTTTTCAGTTTCTGATTACGGTACAGACAATTACAGCATAGCCCATTAAGGAATCTGTAGTGTGACCGTTAGATTACAATATATTTGTCCCATTGAAGGAGTGTTGATGGATTTATATGAAAACTAGCTGTCCTTTTAAGGCTTCGCCCGCGTGTACTATAGAAAAGAGTAACTAACTATCTGCGATCTATCCAAGGCTTTTGATTGTGTTGATCATGACATACTTCTTAAAAAATTAGAATTTTATGTTGTTCAGGATTCTGCTTTGAAATGGTTTGAGTCATATTTATCACATAGAAGTCAACATGTATCTATAACGGGACAAAATGAAACCAATTACATATTATCTAGTAATGGGGTAGTAAAATATGGAGTGCCGCAAGGTTCTGTACTCGGCCCCCTGTTGTTCCTTCTATATATTAATGATCTACCACTATATGTTTCAAGGGAAATAAATACTGTATTGTTTGCAGATTATACCAGCTTATTAGCACATAGCTCAGATGAAACTAAACTTACAGAAATTATGGAAAATGCAATTTTGAAACTGAGTAAATGGTTTAATGTGAATAATTTATTTTTAAACCTTGATAAAACCACTATTATAAAATTTTTAACTTCAAATATTACTGATTAAATAACATATCCCCCCCGCAACTCCACAGACTTAACTACAAATTATTCAAGACAGGCCATGAGAGTTATTTCGCGTGTACAGGCTATAGTCCAAAGAGGTTTAACTATAAGCAAGAAATAAAAAGGAAACAAATTTTGAACTGTTTCAGGTGTTACGAAAGATTATTCTTAAACATGTTTTATTTTTTTGTAGGCTTTCAAGGACCAATTTTGAAAAATCCTGAAATTACTTTTTAGGTATTTGCGTAGGCTTCATTTTAAAGAAAAAATCACTTCGATATCTCAGCTGGTTTAAGAGGAAGAGAGGATTTACTCTAAACAAACGGCTTTTCACCTCCTTAATATAAAAATTTCGAAAAATCCTGAAATTTGTTTCTAGACATTTGTATTTGCGACCTAACGAAGTGAATAAGACGACGATACCCCTTCTGGTTCTAGAAATATCAAAGATTTGCAAAAAATGCATTTCACCCCGTTTCACCACCTTAATAGTCGAATTTAAAAATTTCCTTTCTTAGTGCGCGCCTACGCCACAAGGGGAAACTTCCCTTAAAATTTCACGTTTCTAGGTCCAGTGGTTTGGGCTGGGCATTGATGATGATGAATGAATGAATGAGTCGGTCAGTCAGTGAGTGGGGCACTTCCTTTTATATATAGAGATAAGAAAGCAAAGAAATTAGATTTTGGTTAAGGTAGCCACTTGGATAACATATTTTGCACGTTTGAGGCGTAGAAGTGCAGTAGCTGTAAGGATTGCAACACATACATCACACCTTCCTCTAGCCTTTAGGCGCAAGTTACTGAACTGACTTACAGACTTCTTGTAGTTAACTTGCCTCAATGTGACATTTAGTGGCGACCCTATCATTTTATGATGTAATATTAAAAATAAGGGTATATTGTACACATTTATACCATTTAAAAATTTGCCAGAAGCTTCATACCTGAAAAGGACTGTAAAAGCTTTCATTTTGTGCAGTGAGAAAGTAAACTTTACGGAGGTAGAAATGTGTATGAACACATGTAACATTCTTTAAATGTAATTCGTAAGTAGATACCACTTACGCGTGCTCAGCAGTTATCGAATAATCTTGTATCAGCCATAGCTCTGCACCCCACTCAGCGACCTGGGCAGGCGGTTACCTTAATGGTGTGTAAGACTTTAAGAAAGTTAGAACCTATATCAAAATAAAATATAAACTTCAAATTTAGATTTCAGTAAACAGTGTTTTATGCATTGTAAGAGAGTTATTGAAATTGTTTATGAATTATAAATATTTAACTCTTTCTTAGGTTATCAGTATGATTTTCCATTCCTGCATCCAAGTTGTGGAGTAGTTGTGAAGGACAAGAGAGTGTCTCCTTTATACAAACACATGATACACATAGAGTTTCCAACTTTATGCTTCATTGGACTTATATTCTCTGTAATACCATTCCCAGTCTTTGATTATCAGGTAAGATGTCATCTACATTATGTTACTGAAAAAATTTACAGTGGGTAAACTGAACATGAAATGGTACAGTATGTAATTAATTTTCTCATATGTTATTAGTAAAAATGTAGTTAAGTGTGCTCTGTTGAGCTGAAATTAGTAAATTAGGTGAAAATATTAAAGAAAAAGCTGAAATTTTAGATTCTGCGGATATTTCTACGTTTTCCTGTGTTACATGTTTAGCAACAGAATTTTAGTAGATTATTAATATATGTATATTGATGTAGCTAATACAGTTATAGTAATTGTTTTTCTAAAAACTTTTGGAACATGTAATACATGGTAGTTTAGAAATTTTATCACAGATTGAGCCGATCTAAACGACTCACACTCTCAAAATTACTGGCAGTATCCTTACACATAGACAATACCATGTACAAAGGAACATTATACCAAAGGCAGGTAAACTGAAGTCAAGAAAATGATTCTTATAGAGGTAACTGACTTACAACACACGTGAATGAGAGGTGTAAACCTCATAAACTCTGTATTTGAAAGCACATTAACCCATATGTAAAAGTACACAAAAGGCTGTAACAAATCTCTGACATAAGCACAAGGTATGGCCGTATACAAGTCCCGTTTCTTTTTCAAGCTTCTCTTGTTAAATTCAGAATACTCTTACACCTCGTTTACATTTTCTCTTAGCATGTAAATTTAAGTGGACGTGTACAGCACAATAAAAGGACATGTTTCATAAAAATACTCCCAATTTACTCATATGACAAATTCGCAGTAAAGCAATAAAGTTTAGGCAAATAACAAAATACGATTACGTCGGGACGTCATTCAAACTATTGTTGGCATCAGATTCACGCTTGCACCCAACCAAACTCCCATTTAACTGGGACGACACCTTAGCACAAATTTCTGTAATTTCCTAGGCCGGTGGGAGAGATGTCGATGTTCGCCGAACAGGCTGCCCTTAACGAGCGAAAAGACATATCTTCTCCCCAAGATGATTGACCAAAATTCCAAAGTTCCTTACTCATAACAGCTTACCAGTGTTACAGGAGAGTAATCCAAACCTCCCGATGCGCTTCCTGGTTCCTAGCGTCTTCACTTGCCACCATTTCATGAGTCACGAGACAGCAAAGTTATATAGTTGCAGTCAGCATGAATTCAGAACCGAGGGGAATCCTCTCCTCTAACCTCAGTGCCATTCTTGAACACCAAAAATGCTTCACTGAACAGCACAATGCTTAAAGGCAGTGAACCAAGGCCCATTACACTGGAAGCTCGGACTGGTGCGAAATCACACCGCAGCCCGATTCGCAACAGACCTCTGAGAGACATGATCGTCAAGAGATGCAAGCCGCTGGCCCACGCCAGGCCCACAGCCTCTACACCTCCCCCTCCCTGCTGACAGCCATCGACGTCACCATACAAAATATCGTAAAGGACAATACGGGAAACTCCAGCTTTTTAGCATTGTAAAGCGCGAGACGTGTTACCGACGGCGTGTGCTGGAAACACTAGCAAAATTCACATTCGTATGTCTCTATTTTCTATAGTGTTTATTAATTTACAGACTGAATTTCACTTAGGCTAATTGTATGGGAAAGTGTTCATTAATTTTTTTAATTTTAACTTATGAAAATATCATACAGAGTATGTCTATATTTTAAAATTACGATTACATTTAAATTTATACATACCATATACATATATAAAACTTGAACTACCCATAGAGCAATGTGCTACTGCAGAAGGAAGAGCGCTCCTGTCGGCGTGTGCTGTAACCAAATAAAATGTCTCGTGTTTTTCTTATGAGTTTCCTATATTGCCGTTGTACAATATTTGACCAGACCGGGCACGCACTCTTGAAGGCCAGTCAAGAGGACGGTCCGACCATCAGGCGGCAAAATCAAAGTAATTGATCCACAAGAGAGAGAGAGAGAGAGAGAAACAGGAGAAATATTCCCTAGCTAAAATCCACACTGTTAACCCCAGGACAGCTGAAGCACTTAACAAGGAGAACTCCAGGTCCCGCCTTGCTCAAGATAGTACTACATAATAAAATATTTAAAAAAAGTATGAAACTTAAGTATAAAACATTAGAATTAATGTAGTTGAAAATATGTTCTTTATCTCTAGATAAATTTTTAAAAATTTTAGAATTTACAGCTAGAGGGTTGACAAACTGAAGTGAGGTCATATAATACCAAAACAAAATTCTAATTGTGGCACAAAACAGTTCTTGAACACATTTTTCTGCCCTGTGCGATACTTTCCTTCATTTTGTTGAAGACTTAGCAAATACGGGAATGTTTTTATGGCAAGGCATAGACTTTGAAGGATGGAGGGTAAAAAAATGGGATAGGTAATGGTGTAAAGCTTAGTTCAAGTTATTAGTGAAAAATGTGATAAAACAAAATTTGGAACAATCTGTACACATCATGTTTGCTTGATCTCACAGCATGGAGTCATGTCAAATCTCTTATCTATGGGACACTGGTTTGTAATGAAAATGACCCGCTGGTAAGAATTCTTGCCACTAGTAATGTCTGTAGGATGTCGCAAGTGATGTTACATCAAATGTAACAGTACCCTTTTGTGAATCTTTCATTACTATATAGATGCCGGATGCACCCATATTAAATATTTTCTGCAAAACATATTAATCTTGTGGTAGGTAAAAATGATGCAGTCAATGAACGGTATGTTCCAAATTTACTATCACGTGTTTCTCACCATAACTTCAACTGAGATATTTTCCGGCCTGCCATGCCCTATTTCATTTTTCCTTCTCTTGTTCTTCTCCACCAGCACTCAAAATTTAACTTATTATCATAAAAACATGTTGTATAACTATTGTTATATTAAAAAAAATTTTAATTTGCATTTTTTAAGTTTATCCATTTGTGGTGAAGAGCTATTTATGTTTCAATTAAAAATTAATTCACGGCGTCGCTTCCTCCAGAGTGCAGCACTGCATACAACAAAATGAAGAGCAAAGACAGCATCAATACAGCTACTTGACCATTTGTTAAGTTTGTATTTGTGTTTAAGATTTTCCTTTTTTGTGTGAACTTGATGAAATAAAAGTATTTCAGTCACCAATAGAAATGCATGAAAGTATTGATTGTATAGAGAATTTTTGTTGCCTGTTTAAGAAAGGTTCGGCAGTTAAAATATTAATTGATGCAGGATTGTGTTTTTGGATACAAATGTTATACTCGGGAATCAGTTGTTCTACTACAGTATTTGTCTGCCTTTTTTTCCTGATGTAATAAATAGCGTAATTAGCTAATTACTGACTCTACTACATAAATATACATTGACAGTTGCCACAAGGGTTTTGTTAAACATGTGAAACAGTGAAAATAAGGGACATCTGCAAAATTAAAAAATATCAGCTAACACCTTAATTCCAACTTCAGTAAAATTACAGTAGTTAAAAATTTTAACAATAGGTAGCGTTACAATTATAAAATATTTAAAATGTTTATAATGAAAATACAAATTTTTGTATATTGATACGTACTAGACTCCTTTCATACATCTATTGTGACGGTGCCGCCGCTACTTCTACTTTGTACTTCTACGTCGCCGTGTTATTTATCTAGATGTCCCTGTTCGGGGACGCCAGATGTAGCGGGACCGCTGCTTTCCGTCTACTATGTACGTCTACGTCGCCGTGTTGTGTAGGTTATCTAGATGTTGGAGGTTATGATGTCCCTGTTCGGGGCGGCAGAATGTGACGGGGCCTGCTACTTCTCGCCGTCACGTGCTGTTGTTTATATATTTTGGAGGTTAAGTATTTCAAAAGGTGTCCCCTCAGAGAGAAAACATTTAAGTGGGCATATATAAAAACGAAGAAAGAAAAAAAAAAAATTTCCGTTTAGTTTTTTTTTTTATTTAATGGTTCACTTGTACATCGAACACTCACTGCTTAACCACTTAAACTCATTTCGGTAACATTTTCAACTTCGAAACGTAAACATAAAAGGGTGATGCAAGTGCTCAACTTGACGCAGTCTAGAGTGTTCGCCCAGGCAAATACTACTTAGATAACCTAACTAGCTAATGAAAAAATGATGAACAACAAAGCCTCGCAGGCAATACCGCCCACTTTACTCCCGAATTCGCCCTCTAGGCTTCACAACCCCTCTGCCCCGTCCAACACGTCCTCCTCCTTCCGCCATGACGCCCCAACTAACCACAAAAAAACTTAGCCTGCCATAATTCCGCGACCGAGTCCAAGCTCCGACATATCACGACTGTTACTGATTAACACACTCAGACAAACAAAAACTTAAAACTTAGCCGGCCATATCCCGGCGACCGGTCACGAGCTCCGATGGATCGCGACTGAACTTCCTGGGCGAACACACGGACTTACTCTGCCGAGCGGCGGAGGGATACACCAGGATCCAACTTGCCTAAAAAGCTTGTTAATTGACGTTTATAACCTAAAAATTGTTTGTAACATAGATACTGCTAAATTTACAAAGCATCTCATTTCATAATCCCAGCTAAACATTCATTAGTTTATTAATTGGGGATGTGCAGCGTTCTCAATCTGTCGCGGATCACCACCTTTTCAGTGTTGTTGCGCACGATACTACCACCCACGTCGGTCGAGAAACGCCCTGCCGAGTCCCCGCATTCCAGCACGTCCGTG
>PNEQ01003233.1:19796-31807 GCA_003012365.1 Medauroidea extradentata | reverse complement strand
GTAACATAGATACTGCTAAATTTACAAAGCATCTCATTTCATAATCCCAGCTAAACATTCATTAGTTTATTAATTGGGGATGTGCAGCGTTCTCAATCTGTCGCGGATCACCACCTTTTCAGTGTTGTTGCGCACGATACTACCACCCACGTCGGTCGAGAAACGCCCTGCCGAGTCCCCGCATTCCAGCACGTCCGTGTTCGTGCCTCCTAGCGAGTGACCTCTGACCTGCCTGCCAGATAAATCTATCTAAGCACTGGCTAGCTCCGAGCTTATTTGAAATTGAAAAAGCCAGCACTTCTCTGTACGTGCTTCCAAGCAAGAGAACTACTACTGGCCTGCCACATAAATCCCATTCTCGGAGAAGCAAGCTAATAAGCTACTTGAAATTTAACAAAATTTAAACAAGGCAAAATATCAGAAAAGTTTACTTAGAAAAGTTGCTTGAAATTAAATTAGCTTTCAAATGAGTCCAAACACGATATAAATCCAATAAAATTGACATGTAAAATTCTATACTTCTCTTGCTTTAAAGTTAAATTTAAACTTAAAAAAGGAAATTTTTAATGTAAATTTCTCTACTCGCATCCCCAATTAATATGTTGGATCCCGCCGTATACATCCTTATACCTGGTTACGTTGGCCTACTTAATTTGTTATAAACAGAGAAAAAAAACATTTTACGACAAAAAAATTGAAATTACTGTGTGATAAGAGGCCAAGTAAGTGCTACGTGCCAGTGCACGTCACACTATCAAATATTTCTTTATATTTATATTTCTTACAAAGTCCTTACTCATATTTAAATTAAATTTAAAGAAATGTACTATTTAAAATATTTGCACTGACAGTTGCAAACTGAATAATGGAATATGTTACTACTACACCTACTAAAATTTTAATATTTGTTGTATTGGATATATTCTGTCGTATGTGACAGTCTGCATAAAAGGCACATGTACAACTTAGTAATAATTGAATATTCGTAATAGTTGTAGTGAAGAATTATTTATATTTACGTATGTAAATTTGCTTTAATTTTTACATTTTGTCCTATTTTAAACACATATACCAATCTTTCAAGTTGAAGTTACCCACCACAAAGCAACTGCGATTGTCATCTGGAAAATAATGCTTTGAAAACTTTTTATCTTAAACTAAAGCAGCAGCCAGGAGTGTTCAAACTATTTTAAATATCTGCAAATCCAAAACATTTCAAATCACTTGTTTCCTATGCAATAAAACTCTAAAATACATCTGAACTTTCACATTGCCGTAAATGGCAAAATGTTTGTTGCTGCTGTCTTTACTAGTTCATTAACTTGTCACCAAATGTCAACCACTTTGCACGACTGCGCGAATACAACGAAAGATTTTTTTGCATACCATTTGTTAAAATTTTTGGTAGGTAGTGAAAAACTATATTAATACAATAATAATTAAAAAAAAAAACAAATACAACAGAAACCCTTTATTACACCCCATGTTTTTACACTTTCCCACATTTTACACATAATTTTTATGGTCCCATTTGCTCTTTTTACATTAGAAATTTTCCTCTTCATACACTTTTCTGCATTTAACAATTTTTCCAGGTTGCTTGAGAAGTATAAAATAGGGGTTCCTGCTGCAAATAATACATAAAATTTTTAAATAGAAATACACTCCTCCCCCGCATATCTGACTCTGTTTTAACTAAACCTTAAGTTTACTGAACCGTTTTTTTCTGTGTGATATGTGCGAACATGCAGTGTGATTTGCGCAGGCAGTATACAGAAACTATGTGCACCGGATGGGCAGCGAGCAGCTACTGGCTGACGAGAGCAGCAATGTGGGGATACAAGCGCCTAGGTTGTAATAACTTTCTCGCTCCTCAGAAATGCTAGGGAATAGCTAAGGAGCATTCGTTTATCCAATGACTAATCCGCTCATTCTTTTCCCTTCACCAATCAAAGGAAGTCCAGGCTTAGTTCCACACCATGCCTATTTCGTACATGATGACACAGTTTTAGGGTGCTAGGTAATGAATTAAGGGTGTTGCTCACTCAAGGATAATTTGGAACGTTTAATTATTCCTTGTGGCATGTCATGTGATGTCTAATAAAAATTAAAAATAAGACTTCTGGTTCTAACAAAAAAAGCACAAAAATATTGTGTTGTCCAATAAAGACAAAATGGTCATTTAAAAAAAAACTGGATGCTGGTGCATTTGTTAAATCACTGTTCTTGTGTTACGGAATTGGCAAAACCACTTTGATCGACATAAAGAAACAAAAAAACGAACTGTGCAAGTTTCATGCAGATAGCCAATCAAGTAAAGCTACAGAAATTGATAAAACAATTAGAGTGAGCTAATGTGCAAATCTGGATAACATCTTAACTTAATGGAGTGGTTTCAGCAACACGGTAATGAAAGTGTTACCATTTCTGGTGCATTGTTAGTAGAACAAGCAAAATTGTTTTACACTGAATTCAAGCTGCCATTCATGTATGACTACTCCCAATGGCTGTATAGATTCTGGCAACACCATTGAATTTCAGCTTTCAAGCTGAAAAGAGAGTTGGTTTTCTTTTTACTGTATAATTCAGTTTATTACAGTGTAAAAACGTAATTTATTTTGTTTTGTGTTTATACGGTACCAATTTACATACGTGCACATCAAAATTATGAACACATAGTTGCAGTAATTTTTACTGAGAGACTATAAACAAGGGTGGTAACTTTTTACATGTGATGCAGTCACATTTTGTCCGTGTCAGTGTCCTACATTTCTAGGGTGGCGAGTGAGGGGAACAATGGAAGGCTAGGAAGCTTAAGAAGGTGGCTGTGGCATGTCATTGTAGGTAGCCGCGAGTTTCTTGTATATTTAAGTACAGTACTACATATTACAAATAAATTGTCAGTAATACATACATCAGTGTAAAATAAAATTCATTGAAAGGGGTATGTTTGTGTTCACCATGTTTCCTCCACATACGTATTATGTTTTACTAAAAAAATTGATTCATCTCCTGACCAAGTTGGATATGCAAGGGAGCAGTGTAATAACTATAAAATTAGTATGCATCTCCTGGGTTACGTTTTCCATGGGCCTCATCTTTGCAAAACTATCAAAAACATGTCTCTGTCTAGCTCATATTCCTTTCTTCTAACCTCAGCTTGTTGACTCTTCCTTTTATTTTGTAAATACCTATATCAATTTTTTATTTTTCATTTGCCACCTAGATAAGCTACGTATCTGCTTTGCAGACATCCTAAAGTGCATTTGATTTTCAGCAATCATTTTTTGTGTCATAAGTTTATGAATTTCTGTTGTATGGATTTTCATGTGGTCACATCACATCAGAATATTTTGTATTTCAGGTGCTGTTCTTCTTAAAAACACTGGAGAAGAGTGTAACATTACCAAGCAAAGATGACATGCACGCAGACACGGAGCGTGACCTGCAGGAGAGGTTGGCCAGGGACATACCAGAGAGACACTTTCACAAGATGGCTGACTTGCAGTGGGAGTACCTAGAGCAGTTGGCCTTATCTTCAGGCATACAACCTCTGCCTCGGGTAGTGAGGCAGATTTATGATAAAACTGGACAGTCACGCAAGACAGATCTTTTAGACTACAAGAACTTTAAGTTTACAATCACAGGGGAGGACAGCTATGAACTTGAGCCTTGAAACTTTTACAGTGCTGCATCAATAAGAAACATAGTACAGTAGAAACCTGTTATAATGTTTCTGAAGGGACTAAAAAAATGTTTACATTATAAATGGGAAAACATTATTAGAGGGTAATATTCTATTATAAATCATTTTTAGGGACCACTTGAAGGTAGTATTATAGCCAGGAAAACATTATAAGTGGGAACACTATAACAGGGTTCTACTGTATTGTATTTGATTTAAAGATTCTCGCAATATGAGTGAATGAATTTGAGTAATAATAATGTGACCATACGCTATTGCAGTGCTGTGTATTTCCTGAAAACCAGTGCAGCAATAAAATAGTGAAGGAAAACTAGCAAGGTTACCTGTAATTACGTAAAAATACAGTAGGTACATAATAAATTGCACATGAAATGTCAAATACAACATTAAAAGGCTATTAAATAAACAGAGAAAAATTTAAAGTCGAACAACCAGGACAAAAGATGGTTACTGAATCAAATACTGTGATATAGGTACACAAGACTGGATGACACAGAAATTTATATATACTGTATTTCAAATCCCTTCTATTAGTACAGACAGCAGTTGTCTTTGTTGTAATTTCATTGTCCTGAGTTTTTTTTCTTTCCTGATTAAATATTTGTTTTTCTGCTGTGACACACATACTAAACTCCTTGCAGTATTTATAATGCATTATTATTTTATGCATTTGTTCTGACTACAGCTGATCTTGGCTAGTTCTATTTGTTTGTTATGTTCTAGCCTCGCTTGTCTTATTCAAACCTGGCTTTCTGACATGACATAGTACTGCAATGGCAGCATCCTCATATTACTACTCACAAATTGTATACACCACAATCTACATGTTGACTGTGATAGTGTTATATAGTTTTTATTGACTGTGATATTCAATTAACAGGAAAAAGCAATTCTGTTGGAGAGTAGAAGAAAATAATTTAATGTAGGGAGGGATGTGGTTTTCTTAGTCTTTGTCAGAACATTTTCTGGCGTAAATCTGTGATAACTTCCATAGCCATAATTTATACAAATAAAGAATAACTTTATCCTCAAAACACATTGTCATCATTGTTTTAAATTATGAAAATTTTACTATGTGTACTACCATGAAAAATATGTTTTACAGGCTAGGTTTGTTTCTGGAATTATATTTAGTTACACAATTTAATGATGTTAATGTTTGTTTGCTATTTTTTATTGTTTCCTTCCACCATGAAATTTATATTTTAACAAGCAATAATAATACTGTAGCAGGGCTGCTACCCAGTTCAGTTTTAAAATCTTGTAATATTTACAACTTAGGTTTACACACTTTTCCGAAGTATGTTTGAAACATTTTTACTATAGAATTTTGATACCAAAATTAATATGTAGTTAATTATTATAATGCTGTAAAAAATTTAGATGTTAGTGTACACAATCTAATGTTTATGTTTTTACAGACTAAACAATTTTCTAACCAATTTTTATAAAATAACAGGCAAACATGCTACCTGTTCACCTGTTTGAAAACATTTGTAAAACAAGTTCCGAGAAATTATACACATGTTCAACAGGCTTATTACTTTAGCAAGTAAATTATCAAGATTAAAAAAGTTTGCCCATGAGGCCAGCATTCACTAAATAACTATTCTGTTGTCATGCTTGCTTAATTAAATGTTTAAAGGATTACTTATCAGTGCGTTAATTTCTTGCATGAACTTGTATATTTTCATGCCGACAATCATCTTGTATCTGTACTTTGGTCACGTTGACTTTTTAGTTGCAGACTAGAGGTATACCTGAAAATGATATTTCTCCAGATTTCAGCCATTTTAATTTGTGTTCCCACTCTTTGTGACATCGCTGTTCACACAAGGATCTGCCTGGCAATGTTTTTCATAACGAAAATCGAAATTATAAACTTAATTTCCTTGCAACATACATACTTGCATTGAAACACACAATAGATATCTGTTAACTACCGCTACCTCCATTGCTATTGTGTTAATATATTGAGATCGTGGTACTAATATAGTTATTATTCAGATTACGGTACATTATTAGTTTATTATGTATTGATAGGCATCAAATGCAAAATGTACATTCGTAAATGAATATTCTGCAGAGATATTATATCAATGGGCACAAATGTGACAAGCCTAATTATTTTTGATGCAATAGTTTGCTGTTGCAACCCAAGCAGACCTCCACATTAGTACAAGGAAGCTTAGCAGTATGTGCAGGAATACAAACATTCGTATTGGCCTATTAAACTTAAAAATGTTTTTTTGGTGCTGCCTTATATGTATATGAGGCCTACACACATAAAATACTAATATTTCATTCATTATAAAACATGTTATTTTTATGATTTGGAGACATTAGAAGCCTAACCGATGAAAAATTGTATTTTAATGCATTTTTTGGGGTTTTGGAGGGCCCATATTGTTAGGAAATGATTATGTGTGGGTGACCCAGTAAAATCAGGGTTAATCAGGGTTGTACTCTATACTTGTCCAAATTACTGCCATGTAATGCTATAATTTTTTTTTTTTTTAGTACCAACACTGTTTCAAATCCTGAGCCATTTGTAGTACAGACATCAATTATATTTGCACTTGTGTTTTAAATGTGTAGCTATTGAAAGAGGTAAGCATTAAAAAAAAAAAATATTTATGGTTCCAAACAACCAGATAAACTTAGCGAGAGAATTTTTTTTTCTCCATTTACAGTAGAACCCCGATTCAACGAAATGCCACGGAACCCAAAAATGTTTACTCTAAATCGATGTTTCATTAAATCCAAAAAATTTAAATCTTCAGGCATGTTTCGTTAAAATTTTAGGTAATTTTAAAAAAGTCTGTTGGCTCAAAACAATAACAAAACACATTTACTGTCAACAGATAAGCCATAGCTGTGGGGAGAAAAAAAACTATAAAAAAAAAACTTCCAGTGAAATGCTTGGCGAGCGTGTGCATGGTGAGTTAGGCTACCCATGCGCCATCAACACGTGAGAAGTGATGACTAACACCACCGAGCCGTCAATCTTCCAATCTCTCTCCCGCCCGCTCCACCAACAAAATTCTGGAAATTCCCATGGAAAAATGGTTTTAAAAATTGCAATAAAATTTGAATTAAAAGTTTGCAAGTCAACAGTAAAATAATAATAATTAAATATGCACTACAGCTGCCACTGTAGCTTGTAGACAGCAGTGCTTGTTCAACAAACTGGTTGGTCTGCTCGCTAAAAATACTTCACTGGAGCGGTTTTTTTTAGCATCGGAGGAACAAATTATTTAAGTTTACAGTAGTAAATTTGTTGTAAAAAGTCTGTATAAATAATATAATTACATATTTTTTATGAATTCACTGCTTTTATCATGGGACGTGATAGAAAATAATCACGCTGAACACCACTGCACTCTATTGGTAATGGAATTGATCAATAGAGCACGCTGCACTGCAGCCTAACAGACGCGAAGCACTATCCGTGAATTAGTTCCTGTGCTGTCCACTACCATTCTATGGAGGCTGGGTACCTAGATGCTCGTTCACTCGCCAACAGCTAGGATGAGGATCTACGGGTGCACTTGTTATGCAACACAGCATTATAAGTCACTCCCGCAGCCTAAGTTTTCAATGAATTTTAACGATTTTTTTTCTCGATGGATGGTGTAAGCTTATCTACAGAGAAATAAGTATATACTGTGGCCAGTGCAAGTATTTTTAATAGACCTACATTGCAATGAATATTAAATTTTATCAAAGTCACTTAGTTATTTAATATATTTTTTTTTTTTGTTATTTTTTGAAAGTTCCTAAAAATTGTTTCGTAAATCGCAGTTTTTGTTATTCCCGAGTTTGTTAAATCGGCAATTCTACTGTATTATTCTTTTCCAATGTTACTTGTTAGAGTAGCACTGCAACTTTCAAAGATAACTATGCTTGTCTGTAGTCAGAACTAACAATGTAGACGTTATCTGTTAAAAATGAGTGAAAATAGTATGAATAGTGGGATGGCTTCTCAAAAATTGCTAAACGTGCATGGCATTCATTATTTAGTCTTTATAATTGACTGTGTGTGCAGGGTGAATGCAGTGTTAGTTTGATGCTACTTAAGTGTAAGTTTATCAGTCGTCTTGAAATTAGATCTGAGTAGCTATCATCCACCTATTATGTATATTTTATTATGCAACGTATTGGCATGCAAGTCCATTTAAGTGCTATAGTTAAAACAATGTGTATGAATGACGTGCATTATAATTTGCTTTAAATTTTGTGAAGAAATTTGATTGATGCAGACAAAGTAGGTAGTTACTGGTCTATCGTCGGGATGTGGCAAAGAGGTGGGCAGTGACAGACAACGTTGGGAAGGGAGTTCACAGCATCAGATGTGAAGAATGTAGCCATTACTTGCATAATAGCTGCAAGTATTTGACCACATTTTTGCTCTAAAAATTGGGGTGTGGCCATGTTGCGGTGGTTATAAAAAATTTTTTTCTGTGAAGATAATTTTTTTGTGTAAAAGATAAAAGTAAATATACACATTTATAGTATGTTTCTTAAAAATTTCACGTATTTATGTGCCATAATAGTGTAAAAATATAAGAATATAACAGCTTATGAGTAAACAATGAAAGTGAAGAAGGCTTTGGCTGCTAGGTTAAACCAATTGAATAAAATGACAAAAGGTTGAGGTACTCACAGACTGGTACTTCTCGATAGTTTCACACTCATAAAAGGATGAATACACATTTGCACAGTTGCTCTACATTTCAAGTGACTAGGCCTGCTTCATCAGGCGACAAGTTCAAGCACACCTAGTAATGACGGTAGAAGCATGGTTGGTTACCCTAGCGGCCAGAGCGAACTAAGGTGTGGTGGGAAAATTCAAAAGAAGAGATGTGGGGGTGTAGTGGTATTCTGGTGCTGTTATCTGATGTTGAGACCTGGGGGTTGTCGAGATACTATAGTAATGTATTGATGGACTAGTTCCCAGCGCCTTATTTTTGAGCTATTGTTTGATGGTAGTAGGGCCCTTACCAGCCTGTGAGTACCTCAACCTTCTGTAATTTTATTCAGTTGGTTTACTTATGAGTAAAAGTAACCATAATATGTCCAATGTGCGAAATTAATGATTTGTGATCGAGTAGTGTTATTTTTTGATTACAACACAACATTATTGCAAATATTAAAATTAGATACTATAAAAAGAGTGAACAAAATACAGTACAAATAAATAACCGGGATGCATTGTTGATCACACAACCACATGAAAGTACGTACTCGCACGCATGTTAAAAACAGCAATAAAGTACACAATATTAAAGAGATAAGCAAAACACCACCACACTTTATTATTTGCATACTTGTACATAATTGCCTTCACAGTTAATAATGCAATGACAAAGTTACGTATGTACGTTATATAAATTACAGCATTTGTTTATTGACAGCAAACATGGCACAGTAAAAATTGCTGCCTGTCGAAGAAAAGGCTCATGTGATCTCAGCACTGCAATATTATTTGCAGAATATAATGATGGTGCTATGCCAAGCGGAAGGTCTGCTAACTACAGGGCACTCTCAGTTATTGTGCAGCGCTGTGATGTTTCGGAACGCACAATCTATACTCATAACTCACTGACCTTCAGTTCCAAGATACCTTTCAAAGAACCACCAGTTGTTTAAATGGCATGTGCTGCCCTTGTCTACAAAAGTGAACGGTTGTCGGTACAGTCATTCAATGTTTTTCTGTCTCTGAAAACTCAGGTGTGGCTATTATATGGGTTTTGTAAGCTTTTCAAAACAATGGTGCTGCCATTACACAATGGCAGACATTATGCGTGTACACACGGTACCTTCCATTGCCTGGATGCTGGCCAATGCCCTGTAGAAGCACTAGGAGGCCTTGAGGCCTGGGCTAGCACTGGAGGAAAACAAAGCTGATCAACTGTGTGAGTTCTGAGAAAAGGGAAACAAAGCTTCTGGGAAATTTGTGCACTAAACACTATGATTCTCTAGCAAGGCACAAATTGATGAGTCTCAATAGCTTAGGCTGGCCTTGAAGACAACTGTAGAGGTAGGCAGCGATGGTGGACTAAAGATGGAAATTCACTGAATTTTGGCAGGAGTTCGTGGAAATGATGCAGCAGGACCACTTTGGAGAGGTACAGCTGATAGCCAACCTGATAAGGAAACTGCACAGTGATGTAGAGCGGGAAAGAAAAGATACAGACATATTCACACCATAAATTACTATGCATTAACATGTTAACTTTAATTTGCGAAATAACTTTGGTAAATAAGACACACTGGCTACACAATAGGTACAAAAAATAGATTACACTCCAACAATTGCACTTCTTTCAATATTACACACAGTGGCATTACTGCCTTACCAACAAATATTGTATAAGGACAATACAGGAAACTCTTAAGAAAATACAAGACATGTTGATTCCAGCTCCCACTGATATGAGTGCTGTTCCTTTCACGGAAGCACATTGCTCTGTAGGTAGTTTTAGTTTTATATATTGTCATTTATAAACTGAAATGTAATCTTGATTTTTGAATATACACATGCCCTTTTAGTTATATCAATAGGAATAATAATGGTAATAATAAAAAATCTCATACTATTAGCCTAAGAGAAACTAGGTCAGCATATTTATAAGTACCATACAAAACAGAGACGTAGAATGTGAATCCTTCTAGTGTTCCAAGTTCTCGCTGTCAGTAACATGTCCTGTGTTTTAACAATACTAAAAAAGCTATAGTTTCCCATCTTATCCTTTTAAGATTTTTGTTACCCAATTCAAAATTATATTCAGTATTTCTTACTTTGGTAATTTCTTCAGGTACTTCACCCGTGTAATATATTCATAAACTACAACCTTTCATACTTAAAAATCTAGTGTAAGTACTGTATACAAAACTGCAAAAAGACTAGATCACTACTTAGCTTTAACTTTTCGGTCTTTATGACAGAACAAATATATTATTTAATCACATACCAAAAAGTGAGTCTAAATTAATGATAATTGTTCCTCACTATGAGTCAAACAATTTTGCAAGCTGTCTAGGAAAATATTTTATGGCATAATTTTCTTTAACAACATAACTGTCAGACCAAAGTGTATTAAAAATGTATTTCAGAACTAGTTGTTCCAAAGAAATTCTGCAGTAACCTGCGCACAGCCATTAGTTTTCTATCAGTCGTGTAATATAATCACTTCTAGTTACAAACATCAGTACCGTACATTTACATAGTATGCGCGGATTGGAGTTGCCACAAAAACTGATGGTATACAGCAGAGACAATTAAGAACTTCCCACTTTTGGTTCATCCTGCTGCGATTGCTTCTCGTTCGATATCTCATTCTGGCTTGTCACTTGTGGGTTATTTTGAAGTGGCTGCTTCTCATTCAATCTCTTGTTTTCACTTGTCACTTGAAGGTCATCTTGAAGTAACTGCTCCTCCTCCAGTCTCTTATGGTCAGAGGCCACAAGCTGCCTCAGTTCCTTCTGTTACAAATAAACAAAAACAAAAAATTACAAATAAAAAGATAAGAGCCAAGAATCTACATAATATTCACAATCAGGCTTGGGAAACTGAAATAGGCGAGGTTGAGAACTGCTAGCTTCCGCACCCGCTGGTATGATGGCAGCACCAGCAATTTCAAACAATTTTGAATATTGTTGGTTGCCATTTTTTGTCTAGACGTTTACAGGCAGTTATGATTTTGAGGTTATATAAAGTAAAAGATTTTTTAAGTGTTTTCGCGAAGATATTTTTGGAAAATTGGATCATGTGTCTTTAAATCGTAAGTTAAGGTTTGTGTCTTGAAAATTAATTGTAGCTAGATAAATGATTCGTTATCATAAACTGTAGTTTTCTGTGTACTAGCTTGTTATTAAAGAGTAGAACAATTTGATGTTGGTTTTTATTTCAGACAGATGTATGACCAATGCTTGACTGGAAATAATTAATTTCAATGGCCTTTTCTCTATGTACTGTATTAAAATGTAGTGATTTCACTTCGTTATTGTGTTAATGTTTACCAAGGATTACCTACAAAACTTCGTTTCCACCATAACATAACAATATCACAGTAGTCAACTCTCGATTATACGACCCCATGAATAGTGTGACGTGCACTGGCACGTAGCACTTACTTGGCCTCTTATCACACAGTAATGTCAATTTTTTTTGTCGTAAAATGTTTTTTTTTGTAATAACAAATTAAGTAGTCCAAATTAACCAGGTATAAGGATGTATACGGCGGGATCCAACCTATTAATTGGGGATGCGAGTAGAGAAATTTACATTAAAAATTTATTT
>PNEQ01003233.1:0-18796 GCA_003012365.1 Medauroidea extradentata | reverse complement strand
TTTGATTATTTTCCTGGCTTGTTTGGTTTCAAATTGACCACAGTAAAATTTTAATTATTTTTGTTGATATAACCTTTTCTTGTATTTTGACCAATTTTTGAGTTTTGGCAATTTTAGCTTATTATTAAATTTTCCCTGGTGAAGTGAGTAACTTCAGGTGTTGCAAGCTTCTCCAGGCTGTAGGATTTCTGGCGCCGACATTGTGGTTGATCGCTTGCTTCATGGAATTCTCTCCATGACGTAGGTTATTGACGCACGTAGGTCAGCCATCACCGGGGGGTTGCTTAGGGTATTGCGCCGCGAAAGTAGTTCCGCTGTTACGCACATTTTGTCCCTAATTATTATATTTGTGTGGATAAAGAATTTTCTTTCAAAGTAAAACCTATAAACGGAAATTTTGGAATCCTTTGTGATCTGTTTTAAGTGTAATTTTGCTGGTTTTGGGAAGATTGGAGTCTGTTGTATCACTCCGCCGAGGTCCGCTATTAGTTACCATGTCCGCCGAGGGTTTATCAGTCGGGTAGTGATGGCGGAGCGGGAGAGACGTCTGGATGTCGCGAGGGCGCTGCGGGGCTGGCCCTGGGAGCGCTGGAGAGACTGCATGAGGCTTTTGTGCTTCTAGAGTTTTTTTGTTTGTTTTCGTCTGAACATTGTCAAATGGTGGCGGGAAATACGGGGGTTCTTTTTTGATAAGTGTATGCAGTCATTACATAGCACTGATAAAATCGCGGGCAACGAATAAGTGTTTCATCATTACCTTTTTTTTGTTTAACTCACGGTCAGACATCGTAACGCCGGACAGCTGACGGGTTTATTTGTGTTTGGTAAATAACCGCCTTTTGTAAGAAACTTACCGTATCCAAACATCTGTAAAAGTTAAAGTAAAAATAAATCAACAGTTGACTGAGTAAGTGAGTTGTTATTGGTGAAATCACGATGGTTGGTTAACCCTGAAAGTAACTTAAACTGAGCTATCTGGAGCACGCCAAGCCACATAACCTTAACACCCACTACAGTGACTACAACAACAATAGATAAACACACAGCAGAAGCAGGACGCGTCACAGTACGTTGCTGCCTCTTCCTCCAGCGCGACGCGATGGCCCGAATGCCCCTTCCATTCCCGCGGCCGTCAGCGACCAATAAGACAGTTCGCTCACCTCTTTTTCTTCACGTGCGTGCCGTAACTTTTTTGCCACTGATTTCTCGTGCACTTGGATATGGTAGTCTGTCTTGTGCCTGTGATATTATGATTATACGTCGTGTTTATTTAAGCTTTATTATGTTTTCCATTTTGTTAACTAAATGCTGTTAAATATAATTACCATCATGTCATTTAATGTTATATATACACAGTAATGTTTATAAATCATTATTCTTTTAACAAGTGAAAGAAGGATAGTTCATAATTGACACTACCAAATGTCGGGTGCATGTCTCAGATGTGCGTGGCATAGAGCAGTAAGACACTTCAGTGTGTCTGGTGTGAGTCACTAGCCCACACGTGCGCTCACACACACACACACACACACACACGCAATCGGCTCGACCGTAAATAACAGCTGTGGATACACTTAGATACGTTGGTGGAAAGAAAACGTGAACCAACATTGTGTAGGTTTAAAGTCGTTCTGTGAGTGCACTATCCAAGTTTATTAACAATAATCAACATCTTGATGTTTGTAATTGTTTACTGTTGGTGAACAAATTGAAACTTAGTATCAAATCCCTCTCCATGCACATTGGTGGAGTGTATAAATAACTCGCGTACAGAGTAGAATCAAGCAGATTAATTTCACACACGGCTTGCTGAGCTCGAAAGCGAAAGAACTACGAAACAAAGGGAGTAGTGTTATCATCACGTCCCATCATAGATGTCAACCAATGTATGTGCCTATTGAAATAAATTACTATGTATTTAAATCAACAACATTGTGGCATGTCCAGAGTATCCTTTATTCAAAATACCTCATTCTATTGAAAAATATTACTATTTCAATAAACTTTCTTGCGGCATTCTTGTAAATAACTTCCGAAAACTGTCATTGTGGGCGCAAGAATCTATATTGCCAGCAACGTTTTTGATTAATTTTGAGCCAAATAAAGATCATATATCTGCTTCCAGTGTATCTATTTATTCAAAATACTTCACTCTACTGAAAAATATTACTATTTCAATAAACTTTGTTGCTGTATTCTTGCAAATAACTTCCAAAAACGGTCGTTGCAGGCACAGGAATCTATATTTCCGGCAAAGTCTTTACTTTATTTTGAGCCAAACAAATGTCATTTAGCCGCGTCAATTGTATATATTTATTCAAAATACTTCACTCTACTAAAAAAATATTACCATTTCAATAAACTTTATTGTGGTATTCTTGAAAATAACATCCCTAAATGGACGTTGCGTGCGCAAAAATTTATGTTATCGGCAACGTTTACGATTTATATTGAAGTAAACAAAGGTCGTAGATCCATTTCAATGGCATACTTTTACAAATAATGTGTTAGTTTTTCAAAATAAATGTGTATAATTTTATAAAAACCACTTAATTTTTGCGCCAAAGACAAGTGAACGCCGATTCAATGATAAAAACGGCAAATGTCGACATTTTAGAGGTCGGGATCGCCGGAAATATATCAAAATTCTAATAACGACCCCTCCGAAATAACGACCCTATTCCCGGGAACAGTGAAGGGTAGTTAAATCGGGAGTTGACTGTATAAAAATAGACATAGGTTATCAATTTATATACCTTATGCCATTAAAACATATACGTATATGCTAAGTGATCACTAGAGCAAAAAATCAAGAGTTCATATATATTTCTTAAATAATCATTCTTTTTTTTTATTTTTCATTACAGCTGTGCAAGCATGTACAATTTATGGAAAATTATTAAACTAAATGATGTATCGTATATAGCTATTTTCAGTATCCATGTGCAACTGCATTATCAGACATTATGTACTGAGGTCATTTTAAAACAAAATATTTGTCTGATAAAGTCGATAGAAATTAGATTCAATTTATCTAACACAGAATAGATTGTTTTAAGCAATCGGCAGAAACTAATCAAAATGGCAACTATTTTATTTATATTGTGGTGGTACTCGCCTCCACTTTACCTCAAAAGTTACACAGTCTCTATACATCTCAGGGTTCACTAGTAGGTTCGAAGGCGTGCAAGCACGTCGTAAATAAAAGAGTTAAATTTTAGGAGGATGGCATTTTATAGTGCAGAAATTATTCAGACATTACAGAATCACTAAACAAAAACGCTCCACCGGTGGGCTACTCCTATAAATGGGTTGCTGCAGCTAGACCATTTTTAGAGTTACTTGTTACTGAAAGAGTTCCATCGGGCCCGCACATATCACGCCCAAACGCCTTCTGAATTCACACAAAGAAAAATATTAAGCCATTTAAAACTGAATCTACCGCAATTAATTAGCGGCTAACATCGATAAAGGTAAAACAGACTGAAAATTTAACTATAGCATCTCAACGAAGCTAGTTATCCACCGCATGTACTACTCAACCACGTGGGTGAGTCGGTGAACTTACAACCGCGGTCCCGACACGTCTTCATCGTGCAGCAGGTCAAAAAAGACTTGTGGGGAGTCCAGGGCATGCGTGGCGGACCAAGGGTGCCATAGCCTCCAACCCAGCGCACACGTCCCTCTGGAACTCTTTTTAATTATAACTAATGACACGGGTTACGTAGAACCCTCAATTAAAATCCTATGACTCCTGGCGCTTAATACTTGATACATAAATTCTCACTTTACATTAATTTTTACAGGTTAGTCAAAAATTTAAGAAACAATAAAAGGCGCCAATGGCGGAATAATACATTTGCGGCCATCGCCGGAAACCTCGTGACGTACAGGCGCCAGCCTGTTGCATGCCTGTTGCAATCCACAAGCCCAAACTGACATGAAAAGTGAGAATATTAAATACGCCTTTTGGCTCACATATTACAACAAAAAATTACTTAGATAAAGTTCCTGAAATTTAAAGCTGAACAAAATGAGACTAGTCAGGAGTCTCTACGACAAAATTGACTTGATTGAAATAATTAAAATTATTAATTATTGAGCTTTAGCTAACACTAGCCGTAGGTAGCCCACCGCAATAAATACAATTAATTAGTTACAAAAGTTTTACATTAAAATATGGCTTCCTTCTTCAGGATGGCATTCAGTAGCCTCGTAGGACTAAAGTTCATCCACAGATCTTGATGTTAGCAAAGATTATTAAAACTAATTAACAAATTAAATTTATTCAAAATCAAATGATGGGACTTCGGCGAACAAACTATGCACTTGCACTCTGCAAGCCGGGCAGGCTCACCGCTCTGACCGAGCAACTTATGAAATGTGGGGCTTAACTTCACAATTGCACATGATTTTATAGGGTCAAAAAAATATATACATAAGTGGTAGCTGCCTTAGTGAGTTGGGGGCTGGCATTATGGTCGGTGTTAGACTAACTCTGGGGTCACATAGACAACACTTAAGATGGAAAAGAAAAAGAAGAAATCACATGGCTGGTGAGGCCAATTACCCTACAGCATATATGGCCATAAGTGGTTCGAAATACATACCTTCATTTATGAATTTTGTTAGCACCTGCTTGTAGGGGGTGCTGCAAAAAGTGCCTAACATTCTAGCATTAGAGTATCTGTTGTATGATCCTCTTTATTCTATGTTCACAATTTTAAATTAAATATTTGAAATTGTAGCAATTGGTTTTAACACACTACATATTTGCTTGTGTAATAATGTGCTTAACTCTAATTTTACGGGCTGACTAATTCAACCCTAGTTTTCTTGAATTATTTTAATCACCTTTCAAGGCAATTGTTTTAAAAGTATCCTAAATTCAAAATTTAATATTCACTTCTGACTTATAACCACATTAAGATACAGGATGTAAAGACCAATAATGACAGTCTATTTCTGTATATGACCAAATTGAATGGTGCCATATTGTAGCCCATAACATGCTATGTCCTAGTATACCAATGTTTTTTTGTTGAATAAAATTGTTCCCCACCCCTTAAAGTACTGAATTCCCTACCTTTAATCGAAAAAAAAAAAAAATAGCCGACATTTTCGATCAAACAAAAATAGGCAATGTAATAATTGAGAAGTGTGACGAGTTCGTGGAAACATGTGTTGATCTAAATAAAGAACTTTACATTCCCATTGGAATGCATACTGTTTTTGTCTATATTAGTGATAGCATTCGCAAAAAATGGTAAAATGCTGAACAATATTAACCAAACAATAATAAAAAAAAAAAATCAGATCTCATTTTAAGATGTTCTCTTGGTATGTGCACGTCCGATAAATCTTCCCATAACAGTATATTCAATTCCGATATTGGTAACTTACAATGTACCAAATTTTATGTGATAAATGCCTTGCTTGCATGAATACTATCACTTAGATTTTACCTGTACAGAGTTTTTTAAGCAACATGAAAACAAAAGCACTAAATAAGGTCAGCTGAATGGGTTTTTTTGAGATTTCTCTTAAACTTTCCTGCTAGTTACACTTTTTTGCCCTGTCCCTCTGAAAAGTGTAAATAAGGGGTTTCACTGTAGCTGTGGAGAAGGGAGAGGCAAACTACACCCCCGCCTCACCACCATCCTTCCCGTCATCATTCTCTAGCCAGTGTGAATTTCATATTTCCTCCTCTTTTTTTGTCAGCCATGTTATCACCTCCCCCCCCCCTCCTGTGCCCATTCATCGTAGTCTCCCTCACACTTCTTTAAGGTTTACATTTTATATTTTCATACCACGCTCGTATACACTTCTCGAAACAAACAGGTGTAAACAACGTATCATAACCACACAAGGCAAACATTTACCGCTGTCAAAAGTACGGACGAACGTAATATGTTTGGTTTATTTTGACTATAAATTTCAGTTATTGTTTCAAATATGTTTGGCAATTGTTCATCTTATTTAAAGAAATGTTATACGTACTGTAGGTTGTGTGTGTAAACACAAACATTGCCGTATTTTTGTTAAACGAACAACAAACCTGATGCCACCAACAGAAAAACCTCATTTTCTTATAGAGGAAATTTTTTTTTTAAGTTGATATCCAAATTATTTTCTATAGATGTTGAACACGTATGTATTGTGTACAAATTCATTTTGTTCTATTGTAAAAGTGTGCTTTTATTTTCACATTTCAGTAAAGTATAATAAATATATTGCAGTAACATCAAGAATTTTCAAGGTGTCTATCAGATTGTAAAAGTAAAATTTAGTGACTTTTTCTTGAAAAACTGTTCAAACAGAATTAATTAATAATTTTTTAAACAAGTGCAACACGGCCCACAATTTTCACTATGTTTCCTCGAATTGCTGATAGCAGGAAGCATGTCCAATTTTAAAATGTGTAATAAATATACTATACCTAAATTTAAGTTGTCTTTATGAAGATTGACGCACCTGCAAGGTGCTTAGATATATTTTACGCTAGGCCCCGTAATAATAGTAATATGTAAGAGTTAGGCCTACCTTATTTTCACCCAAGGGGTCCTTTAAATCCAGTATTGTGAGCCGTGTTGCCGTAAAACGTAAAACTAAAGGTTTAGAGATGATTATATTTACCGTTTTTGTATGTACATATTCACGCCTGCCATAACCAATGTAAACAAACAGACGGACACAATACAAATAATGCCAGCCGGCAAATTATGAACTTTTAAGAGAGAAAGTGTGTATATAATTATTGTAAACGTAATATTATTAATTCTGTGTATTTATTTAATGCTTAGTTTCTTTCTTTTTTGGCAACACGGACATTTTCACGGCCCGCAGGAATGTTTAAATAGAGTCACGTATTTTTTTGCCGAGAGTGGGAGATTTGTGGGTGTTGGAGTGGTGCGCCTGCTAGCCAGCAGACTGCCTCATCTCCAGCGGCGGCCATTTTCACCACCCACTAACGGGACTTTAAGCCCCCCTCAGGGGTATATAAGGGGGGCGCTCGCCTAGCCAAATTGTCAGTCTAGGGCTCGGGCCTCCTCCCCGAGCAAGCCTAGGCACCACCCCCCAACCACGAAAGGGTTGCTTCTTGAGAAGGAAGCGGAAACCCGACGTCCACTTAACCCTAGGGTTGCTTCTTGAGAAGGAAGCGGAAACCCGCCCCTCCTACCTGTTCACCACTACCTATCTTCCGTGGGTTGCTTCTTGAGAAGGAAGCCTAAACCCGCCTACCCATCCTCTGTACAGGTTGCTTCTTGAGAAGGAAGCGGAAACCTGGTTCTACCTACTCTTGTGCCGAAAGCGCAGTTCGAAGGAGACGCGCCCTAGCCGCGCGGGCAGTATTAGGGAACGCACCCTGCCGCGAGTCGCCACGAGGCGCATATCTGTGACCGCCGGATGCGGAAGTAGAGCTAAGTCCGTGAGAAGTTCCGGGGCTCCGTGCATAAATGACCACGCGGTAGAGTATAGTGCATATTGTAAACCAGTAGTGTATAAAGACTTGTGTATGTGAAAAGCCGAATGTACTAACCAGTGTATAAAATCAGTGATTGTAAAAGTGTACCAAGGGATAACAATATACAGTTCAAACGTATTTTATGGTTTCATTTCTAAATACTAATGTCTGATTCAGAGTGCCTAATACTTAATATCTCGCCTGAGGAACGAGCAGTGATAGAGGATCGTAAGGCAGAAGCCGCAGCTAAGCGCAGACAGGCCATTGCAGGTAACAGTGAGACAGTGAGATACCTGTGGGAGTAATTCCCCCACCCCAGAGAACCGCCGAAAAGCCCACAACACTGACAGAACTTTGTCATCATTACAAAGACATCGAGAACAAGCCGCCTAGATGTAAACAAGACAGTTTCAGTCGCATCCTTAGAAACCTCCACCGCCTTCAGCTATCATTAATTAGCCCGATAAAGACTCCCGAAAAACCTGCACCATTACCACACCCCCGCATACAGCAGCTTAAGAGGGAAGCCGACTTCGAGCCGAAGCCTGTGTCGGACCGAAAACGCAGCCTCCTAAGGGAGCTCTTCTAGATACGGTGAGTGGTCAACACGCCTACCCCCCCTTTGTGAAAAGTGAGAATTTTCCCGCTCTGCTGAGAGACTGTTGTGTCGACTGCCCCTGGAAACCACTCTCCTTGGGACATTTAGCAGCCTCTCCTCCCCTTCAGGGAACTCTCGTGCTAAGACCTCATTGAACCCTGAAGGTAACATAAAATCAACCCCTTTGCCAGCAGAGTGGCAACAAGATGACTATGAAAACTAATATACAAACTAATTATTTATTTTACTTTCAAAGTGCACGAGAAATACTAGTAGTGTAAACATGCATGTTTGACAAATAATTAGACAAGAATCAAACAACAGAAAATAATTTTCGTGACTTATACCAAAATATACTTCAAATTAGTGACTATTGTGGGACTTTCGTGACCTTTTTCACAATTCGGGACTTTCGTGACTTTAGTGACCTAGTAGACACCCTGACTTTGGGAATTTTCTTCCGCCATTTTGTACACTTCCGAGCAAAGCCGAAGGCAGCCGAGCGCACGAGTCTGAGAGGTTACGATTCGCCTTGTAAATACGTATCTTGTTCTTGTTACGTTTTCCGTTTAGATAGCAACAGTTTAGTGACTTTTTTAACACATGGAGTACACTTTTTTTATTTTAAGGCCTGTGTATTTATAAATTATTGCTGTAACAATGTCGCGGCCTTCAAAATCTGTTCGCTCACTTGAAGAATGCCCCAGTGAAAAGCATGCTGACATTGCCAAATGTCTCGGATTGCCACATTTGACGTTAAAGTAGATCGTCGGTAATACAAACGAGCTACGACCATATTCAATACACACATATTTGAAGTGCAAATTTTCATGTGGTGGATATATTAAAAATAATTTTTGAGGTTATGTTTTTAGTTTTTTTAAGGGGTGATGGGGGGGGGGGGATTGTGTGTTTCCCGCATGTTTCGTTTTCTCGCATGCATCGTTTTTCTCATGGGTCCCTTGAAAAACGATGGATAGAGGTTTGACTGTACTTCTTGTTTTGAACCATTTAGTCGCTAATTGACTATAAGTACCTGGGATAGTACCGGTATTTACAATATTTGTTTTATTGCTTCTAAAACAAAGAAACTGATTTAATGGCAGGGCATACTGTTTCATTGCTGAGACTAAGGGAAAGTGATGACGCTACCATAATTAGTGGCAATATCAGTCTACACGATAATCCATTACAATGACAATTTTTGCAATCGCTGTCAACTCTCGTCGTAACGAGGTTCCACTGTAGGTTTTGCTGAAATAGTGTTTTTAATTTATTGCTTGTGCCACGGTTAGTCGAGAATTTACTGGATAAGCATGTAAAAAATGTACAATTACTGTGCACTCAAATAAGCAACTGCAAAAAAAGTACGAGGTCAAAAATACTTACACCCCAGCTGAGCTTATCTGCCAGCCGGTAGCACCCCTCGTCACAGTTGCCTTGCCAGAATACATCTCTGGTGTTGGAATCCGAGTCAAACTCAAGACCACTTGACATTGTGAGCCATTTCAGGAAACCACGACGTTCTCCAGCTCTCTCTCGATTGATTAGGAGTCTTGGAACAGACTTACCAACCCTGCACAGCAAATAAATAGAAAACTTAACATGCAACAAAACAAAGACAGCATTCCACAATATTACAGAATATGTAGTAACAGTAACTTTTGAAGGCTATCTGTCCCCAATTTCTCTTTGACAGCCACTTCATACAGAGCAAAGGTAAACATAAACTTTCTCTAGAAACTTAAGAGGCCATGTCACCTTCCCGATAATCTCGCGGCAGTGGGTGGGTGCGTGTGTGATGAGCGAATCTTCAGATAAGGAAGAGGTAGAGTAAAGTAGTTGGTGCAGGGAGGCGAATATAAGGCAAGACAAGGGGGAGAGAAAGTGACCTTCACGCATCATTGCCGGGAAGGGATGTCACAGTCGACAGGATGGCGAGGCTGCGTAATGTGAAACGAGTGCGATAAGATTGAAAAGTATTGATTGCTCAAATTCCCAGAGAACCAACCGAATACTCGCTAATTTAGGCTAGCCGTTTTATAAGCGTTCATTAGTAATATGAATATACGCCTACCTGTAACGCTTCGTAAATGTGTGTAAGTATTTATTACACTGCAGTACAATGTATAACAATCAAGAAAATATTATTTACACAGTTTATTAGGTCGTGTATACAAAATCATACCAGTTTTGGTTCACTATACACCTCATTTTTGCTATCAATACAAGTGATACAAAACAATGAATAATTTAATGCCAATGATTTTGAAACATGAAGATTTTGGCATTCACTGATACCTAGATTTTCTTATTTACTATCTTTGTTGTACATTTTAACGGTGCAGTAGTTTGTGGAGACAATTTATTTTTCGAGCAATACCATACATTACGTGCATACACACATGGTGCACACATTTGTGCACATTAGATAACTTGTCTCACGTAATTTAAAAATAATTTCATGATAATCAACTACAAGCACTATGAAAAAACTATGAAAAACAAGAACCATACACAGATACATTAAGAATTAAAAATTATTGATTGGGGTTAGACAAGAACAATTTTTTCAAGTAGGAAAAAGTACCTACGTATAGTTTTTGCTTAATGCAGTTAAAAGTATGGAAATATAAACCATACCAAGCATTCTGAAACTATCTTCACGGTGTAGCTGTATTTATTATTAAAGAAATTATTAAATCTGTTTTAAGTGTCAAACTACGTCCACTAAAATACACAAAAAAGTTCACTTACATATTAAGGAGAGAGGCAAAAGGTTCTACAACCAGTGATGAACCAAGGATAATCAATAAGTCACACTTATCAAAATCTGAGCGTGAGTAGCTGTTAAATCGAGCTGGCAGTCTTTCTCCGAAAAACACAATATCTGGTTTGACTACTGCAGAACAATTGGTGCACCTTGGAACAAGATCACTAGCTATACGCTCTGCAAAAAAATAAGAGCACATACCACATGTATTAATTTATCTACAATCCACAAACCTAGTGAATAAAAAGACATTTACTAGACTTAACAAAAGATATCACAAAATATTATTAAGTTAAAAGATCATATTAAGCCCTTGCACTCCTGTACTAAAGACAACCAATAGAAGCTATTGCCTAATGAAAAGAGACGCAATTAATATTAATATAAAAACAATAAATGCACAACATACCTAAGAAAACGTGATGAAATTATGAGAAAGAGATTGAGTGTATGTATTTTGATTGTTTGTCAAGCAGAGTAAACAATATTCATAACTTCTGCAATTTGTTAGGACCAGTAGTGGCCAACTACGGAGCGAAAAATTTGTGAACCATCTGCCCACCCCAATATGTATAGGTCACTTGGAATATGGTGAGCACTAAAGATTTTCCTTTGAAAAAAAAAATCACTAGCCGTTACTGCATATACGCCACCATCAAAAAGAGTTACTTTACTGCTTGTATGGTTGGCAGCGATTCATCGCATGTAGTTCCGTGTATTTTTCTATTTGAATACAACATTAGTGAAAGAACTTATGATGAAATTGACCTCTCTGTATTTAATATACTTCAAAACATTAACTTATGATCTTATTGACATTTATACTTACAGTATAATTAGACTCAATTGGCACGAGAATTGTGTGACACTATCGCCGACCGCAAGTCATCTTGGTGGTTACAGCTAGCTCTGCGCTTCAGACAGTTCAAAACTCCACCAACAGGTGGCATCAGAGTTAGGTTCTCGCCGCCAAGTTGCATCATTTGCGTGCGTTTATCCGTTTACGTATATACACATTCAAAAGTATTGGAAATTACTTTGAGTATCATTGCCGAATGATGTGAAACCATCGGTAATCTGTAAATTATGTTTAACGTTTGCCAGCCTAGAAACAACATACTTTTTATTTCACATGTTAAGAAAATACGTTATTTATTGTTTCTGAAGTGCGTCGTCGTCGTTCGTGGCAGTAGAAGTGAACGAAACTTGAAGTATTTAATTGCGTGTGTCGTGTCTGTTTTTAGTGGCGGTTTTGAGTTACAAATTCAAATAAATATGCCCTCATTTACGAGATTCGTAACGGCAATAGTGCCTGTTGTATAAATTAGTCTATGGACAGAAACCAGTGTTATAAGACGTTAACTCGCAGGTATTTATAACTAAGATTACTTTTTATATGTTATATTCAGACCCCGTGCATTTAATGAGTAGATATTGTAGCTAAAATTTATTGGAGCAGTTTAATGTAGTTGTAGACATCGCACGACCCTATGCAAATAAAAGCACGTGGCATTATTTGTGTTTACATTCGGCAGAAAGATATAAACTTGCTGGAAATAGAAATTAATCAGGGTTTTTTTGAGTGTTCACTTTACTCAGAATCACCTATACATACGTGTATGTATGTGTGTGTATATATACATATATCCCAAGCAGAAAATCAGGGAGTCCTCTCCTTAGAAAATTTAGATTTAGATGAAAAATTATGCTATTTAAAGTGTTTCCTAACAAAAACATTTAATATAAGGTACAGCTGGAAGAAACAATATTTAAAACAATACAGTTAACTTGAGTAAACAATTTTACAGACACCTTTATCAAACATGAAGATTTAGCCCATGGCTACTCAAAATCAGAATAAATTTAATATCAGATGATCAATAACATTAACTCTGTATGCCAGTTGCATGCATCGAAGCTGTCAAGTTTGTCAAAAATTGACGCCACGCCGTCATGTCCATTTATAAATTACGTTAACGCTCGCCCCCGATTTTTAACAGTTTACTATTCTAACCTAAAAGTACTAGCTTTCGCCCGCACCTTTGCCGATTGCCGTGTTGCCATTTATTTTTATGTAAGAATAATATTTTAGCATGTAAGATTGTGAAGACGAAGCTGTATTTGTATAACAGTTATTACTTATGCCCAAGTGTTTATCCAGTCTTTGTTTTCCATGTATAAGTGCCTTTGTAACTTTTATTAACCTGTACTAAAGTTTGTTTACAAAATACAGCCCAGTGCCTCACCAGTGGTGCCAATCCCATTCACAGACTCTATAAAAGTGCACTAAACTGCGATCACTGGAAATATGCACATAAATATAAATTGTACTTGTTTGTTATTACTTAAAATGTGTTTTATAATTATTTAAGTGTTCTTGTGTATTAATTATAGTGTTTAACGGCAACACGAGCTTTTTATGTCAGTCGGGATATTTGTTAACGCAGTTGTGCCACGAGAGAGAATTTCCCTTGTGCGACAGTGGCACACCTGTAGATGCAGACAGCCTCATGCAGCCCGGCCGCCATTTTGCTAACGGTACTTTCAGCCCTTCTGGCCAGTATATAAGGAGGGGCGCTGCGCCCAGCTAGTCAGTCGTCAGGGGTTCGGCCTTCGGGCCGAGCCAACCTGGCACTCCCCCTCAACCTAATCTAACCTTGCCTTGAGAGGCTGTTTCTTGTAAAGGGAACACCCCACTCTCCCCCGAGAGGCTGTTTCTTGTAAAGGGAACCCCCTCCTCCCTTCGGGCGCTGTTTCTTGTAAAGGGAACGCCCCACTCTACCCCTGGAGGCTGTTTCTTGAAAATGGAACCCTCCACGCCTTTCCAACATCCAGGGGCAGCTTTCTTGTAAAGGGAACTCCCCGAACCTTCCAGTAGCTTCCTGCGAATGGAGCCCTGGATCCTGCCCATATCTCAACCCACCACCCTAGCCAGGACGACTTATTCATGTTTCCGAGTTGACACTTAACCTTCCTAGCATGGCAACCTAACCTGTATGCTCTTCAAGCCACTATGCCTAATATTTAGAATCCATGCACGTTGCCAGTTTTAAAGTGTTAGCTTACACTCCCCAGTCTCGTAAAGTTTATCGAAAGTTACGGAATGCAATAAACTTTCCCAGGGATCAGAGAGATTGCCGCTTAATTACCAGTAATGGAGTACTTATGTTAGTCCAGTATTGTTCAATGGCCGCAGCACCATTATGTAAAAGTGGCTATGAATATTGTAAACCTCTCGGGATCAAAGAGATGATCGCCACACAGTTTCTGCCACGAGTAAGGCTTTAATTCTTGCCCAATATTTGAACAGTCCGGAGTGCCATGTAATGTCCTGTGCATCATAATATGTCCTGTGGAACAAGTATTGTATTTCCAAGTTGTCGTATCATTACTATTGTCATATCCTGTTGTTGTATCTCATATTGAGATCCCAGTGTTGTAATGTATGTCCTCAAATTGTGACTGACACAAACCCATGTTGTAAACCATGTAGGTACTCTAGAAGTGTTAAATTCACTATGCTGTGACAAGTGCTGTAACTTATGTTTGTGAATATAAACGCTCTATGAAAATGAATTACCTTGTTTTCTCCATTCATGAGATTAACCTGTGTACCAACCATTGATTTCAAATACAGGCGAGTGATATCTGCCTTGCCCTCTATTTATGTAAAGATGTCACCCTGCGCTAGCAAGTAGAGTTTGTCCTTGTTGGCTCACCCAGTAGTCACTAGCTGGGTCGAGGATAACTCAATTACCAACTACTCTAGAAAGACCCATACCAATTTCTCATGCTCTTATCTTAAAGGTCTTCTAGATTCATACACTGCTCACATTAAGCAATCTTACTTGCAACCCAGAACGTCTAGCGCAAGGGACATGCGTCAAAATAAACGTATGATGTTGGATATTACAGTAGTGCAATTTTTTTCACATGTGACATGATTTCAAACAACAGCATCACAGGTTGCATTTTTCTGAGAGTATGTTGTACATACAAGACAATTCCTTAGCGAAAATAGCTTTTTTTGCCTTCATATCAGGCATTGTGTTATTGTCGTAGCAACAGTTGTGTGCATTTTTCTGGTGAAAAGGGCATTAAGTGCCTGCAACAATAGGACCTTTTTTTATTCTTACGATATACGTAGTGCTCCAATAGACAATAACAAATGTTCACAATATCTAACGGCAATGTAATATTGTACAATATGAGGGTGGTCACCCCTGTTATTTCGTTGAAAGGGGAAGGTTTTAAGGCCGAATTTTTTACAGTTAAAGATCTCAATAATACTTCAAATCAGCTAAGAAATCACAATTTAACTCCTAATCTTTTCTTTTATTTAGAAAAAATTATATTTTTAAACTTGAAAGAAGGTAACCATTAAATTTTATTTACCACACAGTTTACATAAAAATTAGTAATCTTATGTACAAGTTATGAGATATATTAATAGATATAAAAAATTTAAATAAAATATTTATGGTGAACACTAACAAATAAAAATAAAAAAAGAACAATGCAGAGCCACTTCAAGTGAGCATTCAAAATTAATTAACTGCATGAGTAATTTTTAGCGAATAGAATGTTCCTGTAACCTCTACAGTTTCAATCAACATATACAAACAACAACAACATAAAATAATAATACCGGTATTGTCCAAAACATTTTTCCTCCACACACTAAGAAAAATTATGTATGTAAAAACAAAATAATTAAAGTTTGAAAACTCAAATTCAACCTGCCTTTCATCCATTCAAGAGTGTAGAACTTTCTGCAACCCAGGCAATGAGAGGTGGCAAAAGAACCATGAGCTTCAACAATTTTCTCGTCTGGCAGCCCCGCAACCCTCTCCAACGTGTCCACGTTCTACACAAACAATAATGTATTTACACAGAGCCTTACGCCGAATGTTAGAGCTGCACCTGATTTTGATGTTAATTACATTCTGCAGCATTAGTGGTATACTACCAACTGAATCACACAGTTAAAGTTAATGATTTCTATCATAGTACACTATACAAGTGATAGTTGAAGCATTAATGTGAGAACACCACTATGGTACCACACAAAGATTCCAAAATATATACGTAAATTGAAAGTATCATAACGATTAAAGAGCATGAACACTGTAAGGAAGAACTGAAATTTGTGAAGAAAGAAAATACACTGAATTAACTGATAGAACAAAACAGAGAAAGAACAGTTGCAGGAATAAAGGAAATAATCAAGCTAGACTCTGTCTAATAGTCTACTAAGCTTTGGGTGCTTGTCAAAAAATTGAAAGTAAAATGTTTTACATAGTGTTTAAGTTATAAACTCATATTTGCCGTAGGTTATAGCTAAAAGGTTTCCAGCTTGACTAATGTTACTTGGACATGAGGACCACCGATCACCCTAAAGTACAAGATCTATTTACCAAAATAGATATAAAGTGTAGAATATCATCTATGTACTTCTACAGTACACTCACATACAGACAATGGTCTAAAATTTGTCCACCTCATGTTCAATTTCACCAAATAAACTTTGTACATGCACGAACAAACAAACACAAACTTATTTCCCTGGTTACCATTCAATATCTGTATGCCAATCTCACATCTTAGACACATTAAAAGTGAAATTTTTTTTACAAAAATAAACATTAAATCTGTGTAACATTACAAAGTTACAGTTCTTGCTGGTCAACAGTCGTAATGACTGCTTTAGCCCCTAGGTTAAACCAATTGAATAAAATAACAGAAGCCTGTGAGTACCTCAACCTTCTGTCGTTTTATTCAATTGACTCCCTTTAGCTGGTTTACATCGTGGACAATGATTAGCTTAACTTCCTACTGTGTACCTTGTACAGGAGGAATGATACAGAGCAAGTTGAAAATGTTCACCCACATACAGTCACAATGAATCACCATGAGACCAATTCTCTCATCTGAGTTGTGGCACTAACTCTGCATGCTACCAAAGGACAGTTCAAAGCTCTATTTTGAAGCAAAATCTTCTAGTAAAGGTACTCATGCCAGTATGTCTAGCATATTAGGTCAGACAGAAAACACATGAGTCCATTTCAACTAAATACAACAAACAACTGGGTTGTGCTTAAATGTAGGCAAGAAGACAAATTTTCACAGTTAAGTCTCTCTAAGAACACCAGGTAATTAAATTTTTATGTTTTGGACAGGATAATACGTAACTGCTTCTTGTTGTCTTCATTGCACCTAAAGGACTCACTAGTTGCACACCAGACAGAACGTTGGAAAATAAACCAACCAAATCTGTTGAAAGGTCACAGCTTGATTACGACTTAATGCTTTAAACCATGAGGACGACAGTGTTAGCAATGCTGGCATACTGTCGTTTCCATTTTTGTGGAGTGTGTAATCTGCTCCAGTTTCTACACATGCAAAATATTGGTACAAAACGGAGTCATATGCAACTGTACCATGATCCGAGGACAGACATCATACTATCTGATTCCACGTTCTCGAGGCCGAAGTTGAGTATGTGTACATAACCAATTGAAGTAAAAATCACGATAATAGCCAATTGTGTTTGTGATACAGACAATTCATAAAAAACATATTTTTTCCCTTTATACTGCATGGGGTCGAATTAAAAAAAAATCCTAAAATTGTTTTTTGGATATTTACGTAAGCGACATTTTGAAATGAAAACTAACTCTCTATCCTAAAGAATTCAATAGATATCAATAATTAAACGGAAATACATTTAAGGTCTTTACACCCCCTTAAATGTTGGATTTCGAAGAATCCTGAAATTAGCTAGTATGCATTTTTATGTGTCCCATTACAGTAAAAATCATTATGATAGGCCATCAGGTTCAAGCTTTATCAACGTTTCTTTGGAAATACACTTGACCTCTTTTCAACCCCTTAGAGGTCAAATTTCGAAAAATCCCTTCTTAGTGCTCACCTACAACCTGAGGGGAAACCACACAAAAAATGTTCACGATTCTAGGTCCAGTGGTTTAGGCTGCAGTTTGATATGTCAGTCAGTAAGGGTTCTCTTTTATACATACAGATTACTAATACTGTTCTTTATATATGAGAGAAAATGAGTATTTTTATGCATAAAAAATGATAAACAAGATTTTTAATTGCGTAGTGCGAAAGAACTTTACAGATCATAATTTTTAGGAGAAGAGAAATTTTTAACACAGAAACTGTACAAATGGTTCAAATACCAGTTGGTTACTACAGGAATGTGATGTAAAATAAAAATAAAAAATATTATAATGTTAAGAGTGCGTGGTAGATAAATAAATGCCGAAAACATAAATGGATTTCTACGCTTTTTTCGAAGCCAACATGGATAAAATACTCAATGACAATACACCAATCCCTCGCTTAGCGCGACTAATTCGTTCCAGAAAATGCACGCGCAAATTGAAATCGCGCAATCTGAAGAATTGTTTATAATGTAAACATTGGGCGATTTATTTTAAGGGATTCAAATCGCGGACATATCGACTTTTTACATCATGTATTATTCAAACACAATAAAATAAACCGGAAAAAGGAATTAATCAATTAATAACTTACCTCAATTATATTAAATGCGATGGTTTGTATTGAAAACGTAAGCATCCAGCTGTGGGTCAGCCGGTCGGCTGCGTGTGCGGTGCGCGCGGGCCCCAAGGCCATTAACCTTGAAAACATGTGACTTACTTCCGCTCGCCTTTGTGCGCCTCGCTTCGGAAGCCGTGTTATTATTCTTTCCCAAACACTCACAAAAAATAAAATCTCACCTCTAAACTGCATTTTTTTCAAGCTTTTATAACTCTTAAAAATTAACACAGAGAAACCATATCATAAACACTTACTTTAAGATGTTAACACAAGTTTTCAACAAAAAAAATAGCACATACTATTCACGTAACTTTTGCAGTAAAAATTAATTTAACTTTACAATTTAGAATGGCCTAAACACTTTCTTGACTAT
>PNEQ01003232.1:0-23827 GCA_003012365.1 Medauroidea extradentata | reverse complement strand
TATAGTTTTTTAACTGCAGCAAGTGTTGGAAATTTTAGACAGTTACTATATTAATTACAATTTTCATTTTGTTAATTGTTTTTTTTTTTTTTTTTTTTTGGTTCGCGAAGGAAAAGTTTACTGCAATATCACAATAACTGTTGATAAATAAGACATGAAATTAAAAATTCAGGAAGTTGTAAAATTTGAATTATTTGACAGATTCACTTCATGTATTTGTTGTTTTAAATCCGTATAAACATAATCATGAATTTGAAATAGAATTTTGTAATAGGAATATTCATTGAACATTAAATATATTGAAAAATAACTGTTTATAATCTAATTTCATGCTTTATGATTTACACTCAATATGACTAACAAGTATGCGTGGATTGTAATAAACTTTAAAATAATCACATTTAATTAGTTTTTCCTGTGGCGGTTTTTCTTTTGCAATAATATTGTTTAAAAATGTAAATATTTGCCAAACACTCGATTTTACTTTACCTTGATATGTTAGGGGAAAATATATTTGTTAAAGAAATAAACAATCATTTTAAAATCAGGTGTTCGTTAAAAAAAAATAAAAGAATATAAATTATTTTGAAAACGGGTGTTAATTTTTAAAAATCTAATATTTCTTTATATATAAGAACAACTAAAACTGCTCTAAAAAAATGGGGAGAATTTAAAAGAAAAAATTTACACTAACATTTATATAATGTTTTTGATCATCACCTTATTTATTTAAATATTTATAATAACTTAGATATTGCAGATTTAATTAATTTATGTTTAACAAACAAATAAGTAAGAAATAGGATTGTTAATTATATTAAGAGAAGAAAACGATTAAGATTTTCAATTGTACGAATTTTCGTAATAATTTATAGAAACATTTTCAAACATAGTTGATTGGTAGTGTGTTTGGTTTGCTCAAAAATTGTCGGAGAAATTTATAGCAAAATTCCAAGACAGGGCTGATTGGATTAATATTTTAGTAAATGAAACATTGAGTGAAGAATTTATAGAAATATTCCAAGATAGGGTTTAATGGAGGCGGATTTCTAAAAATATTAAAATTGTGTAAAGAATTTATAGAAAAATTTAAAGATAAAGTTAATTGGAAAAATATTTTTCTGTATAAAATTTTATACTTATGTTGCAGCGACAATACTTTTTACCAAGGCGACCTGGGTTTGATTCCCGGCAGGGTTCGGATTTTCGCCGCGTAGAAATCGTGCCGGACGATGGCGTTGGTCGGCGGGTTTTCATTGGGTTCTCCCGTTTCCTCACTATTTCATTCCATCGCTGCTCCACACTCACCTCATGTCATCCCTCACTAGCGCTAATGACCTCGATATTAAGCTAGTAAGCGTGCGAATTCAAATTACGTATTGCTTGGCATATGGCATATGCAATGCCCGATATTGGTTACAGAAGATTCGTCTTCCTCTGTAATGTGGAACACAACAGCATTACTGATGTCCTCTTATTTTTAGCCCATACTTTACTTTGGCAGGGATTGGAAGCCAGTGTAGGCGGTGTACTGCCGGTTGCCACAGCATTGTATGGCACTCACTGCGAGGGTTCTCGTGTAGTGAAAGTTACCTTGGTATTAAACAGAGGTACTGTGGCCGGTGAAGTGTTGTGAAGATAACCTCGGCATTGAATGGAAGCCTGTGTAGGGGGTGTAGTGTAGGTTGCCTTACCATTGTATGGCACCCACTGTGGGCAATGTAGTGCAGTTAAGGAAACCTAGTGACTGAATCGTCACTGTTGACTGAATGATAAAGTGAACAATACCTTATTGTAGACAACTAGCCACTTAGGATGGTACTCCAGGACGTGCGGCAGCAGCTGGTCGTAGCTTCCAGTCCAGAGACAGCGCGGCACGCAGGCAGCGCCCTGGCCCGCCTGGCACTGATAGCGGCCAGAGTAGAAGTTGCATTCAGTAACATGACGTTCCTTCTCAGTCATGTGCATAGTCTCCACACAGCCGCGCTCTGCATTCTCGCAAGGCAGCTTCACTCCGTCCAGCAGGCTCTCCATCACCACGTTGCGCTTACCAGTGAAGTCCATGCAGCAGATTGGGCAGTTCCTACACACACAATTACATTGCACACCACGCTGACTTTTACAGTTTTACCAACATTGACCATTCACGATTAAAAGTGTGTGGTAGATAAATAAACAATTAAAAACAATGTCTACTTAGACGTTTTTGAATGTCGACATGGAAAAACTACAAAACAACCCTAAATAACTATATTAGCCAACTTTATAAGCAAATATTTATTCAGAATGATTCAATTGTTGGTGTGACCTCTGGCGCCACAGTTCAAAGTACGAAACTTGCCCTGTTTTAGATTTTTCTTAAAAAAAAATTCGTTACTAGAGGCAAAATTTTGCTAAAAAAATGTAGATCTATTGTGAATTTCGATATTTTTATTTTTTCAATTAAGATCCTTTAAGCGTTGAATTATGTACTATGTCCACTAAGTGCAACCATGAGTCGTCGTCGGTTACATAGCAATGTGCCCTTTACCGTTTGTCCTTTCACAGTTTTTTTTTTTTTTAGCTCTCGCCCCCTTCTTGAAGGAGCGTGCATATTGTGAATTCGGATCGAAGAATCTAGAAAAGCGCCTGGTTCTTACGCATAACCGGAAGGGCACATTCTAGGATTCATACGATGTAAAGAAAAAGTAAGTAGTAAACTTACCATACCAATGTATAGGAGTGTTAATAAAATGGGTATGGTAAAATGACTAATGTTAGCATTCAACACACTATTAGGAAACAGTCAAAGTTTATTGGTGTTTTCAGCCTTTTATGGCAACATTGATCAAAATTTGCTCTTTACAAGCTAAAGTACGGTAACTGTCACATACCGTGTGAGTTACTTTTATTACTAGTAAGCTAGTAAGAAAAGTATGTACCTGTGTGAATCTCAACAGTGGCATACGTAACGTCACGTGAACCTGTTCAAACATAGAAACGTTATCTTTGGTAGCAACAATAGAATTTATTACTTAAGAGTGTGGTATTAATAGTATTTTTTTTTATGTTTCGCGTGAATTGCAAACACTGTTGCATAAATAACAGCAGTCCTATAACACTGCTTTGGCCAACTTTGCTACTGTATTTAGTTCGTGAAACACTTATGACGTTATAGCTTTGGATCTTATTTGGCTGCAAGTGTTCCCGCAAACGTAATGAATAATTCTAGCAAAATTATCGCTCAGTACAGATAGGAAATCTATTCTCTAGGAATACTGTTTTTCTATTCGAGTACCCCATTTACTTGTAATTTTAATTAACCTTTTCAATGATAAGATAAATAAAACCGCATTTAGTTCTCTACTTTAGCCACTGTGATCTTTTGAGTTTTACAATGGGTGTGCAGGTCTAGATTTAGATTTAACGGCGTACTCCATTGCGATGTACACAAACAGAATTACGACGTTTCGAGAACTGGAATCTGTTCCCGTCATCAGGTAGACTCACACAGGGTTCTCGAACACGAGTGCGACTGATGAGGCTGGAAAACAATTCGTATACGTAAGGTGAATCAACTAAAGTAAAATAAATACATTCGCAATGTAGTACGTCGAAATATCTATAATTCATCTACTGGATTAGACACGGAAAAATTTCATTATATAATTTTTAAAAACTGTGAAATACAAAATGTGGAAACTATAAAAATATACAATTTTCAATTTCTCTTCTCTTAACGTATTTGAATGTTTCTTGTAATGGGACATGATGACAAACTGTACTAGTGTGGACATACGCCATTACGATATATGTCGTCCCAGAAAACTTCGAAGGAGATTCCCGGTATGGACCCAGTATGCATGTTTCTGTTCGAAAACTGGAAAAGAAAATTATTCTTCTCTCTAAATGTTCTAACAACCTGACATTTCTCTGTAAATGCCGAAGAAATGGTGTTATTCTTAAAGGTCTCACCACGAAGAGCCCAGTCAACAGCAAGCAGGCTCGAAAAATAACAACTGAAGCCAACAGATATCGGTTAAATGAAATAATAGCTTTGCGTCATTGCCAGAAGTTTCAGCTACACAACGAAATATCAGAACTTCAGCTATAAATTCAGTCAGTAACGTCTCATTCTAAGATTTCTATGGCCGACATATGTCGCAAAGGCGTATGTCCACAAAAGTACAGTTTCTCTTCTCTTGTCGTATAGACGATAAAGAACAATTATAAATGTGTAACCTCTTTGATGAGCTACCAAGATAAGTCTGCTCACTAACATTTCTAAAATAACTAGTGCATATTTATTCGTCAATATTTTTGTTATCGCTATTCAATGGTACAAGGTAAATCTAGACCTTTCTACAACCACAGTTTTCCCATTTAATCTCCTAACTTTCCCGCTGTCGATATGTTGGTTGTGTCGCAGAGTGAGTGTGTCACTGTGGCTGTCGGCAAGAAATACGATATATTCACTGGGGTTTTGGCTCATAGCAGAACTAATGTTAATAAGTTGAGATAGTAGGAATTGACAGAAGGAAAAGTTATCAGGACCTCAGTATATATTTAATTTGACGTGAAATGCACAAAATCCTCTACGTATTCTCTACAGACATGAGAAAATCCGTGGTTTATACAGAATGTAGGGGAAAACTAGACCGTTCCTTGTGTTGTATTATTCTCGCGAGAATTTTCCGGATCGATCTGATGAAACAAACAGCCAATTTAATGTATTGTGAGTAATATTAATGGTCATACCAACAGATATTCTCGTATTCCAGGTGGTTTTTGATACCGATGAGATATGAAACCAGCGATTAACAATAACCCGACAATTTAATATTTTAAAATGGCAGAAATATTGAAATTTACTAGAAGGAAAAGTAATTTGGCTCTGGAAGCGCTTACATTTCTATGAACATCCTTTTAAACACAAATCTGAATGCTCGCAGTGTGGCTGCAGAAGAAGACTTATTTCTGTTTGAAACGTAGTCAGATTCGTAACACGTATTGGCATTAACGTATTTCATCGCAACCACGAAATTTTTTATGGCAAAAAGGATTGTTAAATTATGAATTTGAACGAAGCTTTGCTACACATGGAAAAAGTATATTAAATCGTAACAAATCATCTCTTATGATCTTTTAGTAGTAACCGTTAAGATATATTTAACATTTATGAAGATCTTCTGTTTGTAGGAACTATTTCCGTTTATGAAACGAGTGTTAAGTAATAAACATCGAATGAGGATGGCTGAAGTCCAGGATATTTCACACAGAATGCACATTTATCACTGGACGCCCGTAGGCAAACTGCGTACCATGAAAGACGGCATGAAATGATGCCCCGCGGTATAGAAGCACCGGAATAAGAGAGAGACGGGAGAACCGGGACATCCCCGGGAAAACTCACCAGCCAGTGACATCGTCCGGCACGATTTTCACATACGAAATTCCGGGAAGCGACCACGCCGGTGATCAAACCCGGATCGCCTTTGTGAGAGTTGAGAGGTCTGACTTCTCGGCCGTTTACTGTTTTGAACTAACGTTTAGTAATAGTCTACATAGCTTCATCTAGCGTCTACTTTGCAATATTTAACGGTTTTGTCGTACTAACAGCTAAAAAACCTCGGGGAAGTTCCGTCTTCCCCGTTATGGAAACTTTTAATTAAACTTGTTCAATTTGAAATTTTTAGAACTATTTGAGAAAAGTTTTCGTTTTTATACAATCACTGATGTGTGAAGACTATGGAAAATAATATGTACTATCTAAGAACTTCAATGCCCATTGCAATATAATAAATCAACCAGAAATATAACCTGGCAGGCGATTTCTAGCCAAATATAACACTGACAGTGTTATTTAGGGCGACTTTACACGAGCTCCAGAAACGCAGCGTTTGAAACGTCCAGACGTAGGTTGACTTTTTAACACGGCAGCGTCCGAGACGATAGATTTTGCAGTTTCGTCGAATGTTTCCAGAAAGATTGCCGTTCAGTTAGGACGTGTTCCAGGTACATTTAAACTGCTTATGAACGCCCGTGTACACTGCTCAGCGTTACGAACGCTGGAGTCGCTAACACAATGCGTTACAAGCCCTGATGCAGTGCCATCTTGAAAAGCGTGCGAAGCGCCTATCTGGCCACGTTGACGCCTTCTCCAATATAGACCTTATACACGTAACGCTAACAATCTAATGAGAAATACTTGTTGAAAAATTTCCCTTTCTATATTCGAAAGACACTGAAAAATAAGTCTCTACAAAAAAAATTTATACATCTTGGTTTTTCTTTGTGTCTTGAACTTTACAGGATTGTTATGTATTATCTGCTAGTAGTCATACAATTGTGCGTCTCAAGCACTGTGCGAGACATAGTTGAATAAGTTTGTGGGCTAAACCTGAACACGCATTATATTTCTTATTGCTTAAAAATTATGTTAAATTAAAGACATAACAAAAATGACATCACAACATTATTATTATTTTTAGGGAAACCGCGATAATTTTATTTCATAACAGTATATTCAACATTGAACGACACTGTACCCAGAATTTTCTGCTTAAAAAAAAACTCAGACGAGAGTGGAAATATTCTTTCTCTAGAATTTCTGGATTGCCTGTGAAGACCTAGTGTGTGCATGAGTAAATGATTTAAAACCCAATGACCACTAACTCATACATTGCCCTGCAGGTAAGTTACAAATTAACCAACCATTCTTTACGATGTGATGAATGGAGCCTAGACTTTCAGAGAAAGGCGTATCGAATAAAATTGGACTAGAGCTTGGAATCACACGAGGGCTCGAACTCCTGTTCAATCATTGCAATTGCAGTTATTTGCGGATTTCCGAAATTATGCTACACAATGCGAGTACAAGTTATCTGCATTTTACAGGTGGTGGGTGATTGGTTTTTGTGCCTGTGCCCTTTGCTTCGATTTTGATGCCCTAGGCGCAAGAAGACTTACGTACATTTCATATCACACCTTAGGTAAGTATCGGGTACATTATTTTAACATCTGGATAATTTTTAAGTCGCCAAATGAAAAACAGCCTGGAAAATACGTTATTATTGGTAGAGTATTTATAGGAAAAGTAGCATTTTTAAGTAATGAAAATTCAACATGCAACTTTCAATTTCATTACTTTTTGCAAATGTTATATCGAGCTGTATAACTTTAAATTCAAATCAGAGTGTTTTTTAGTTCAAATTCGGATTCTTACGTTTATTGTAACTTTACTTACGAACTGTTTCTCCACATTTATTTAGAATTAATCTTTACTCGCACAATGGTAAGTAAAAACTAAAAGACATTCTTCAAGTTAAAATCTAGAAAATAATACTGTACCTTTTATAATTACTTTAAAGTACCGATCGTAAAACCCCTACATCAACACAATCCGTTAAAAGTTAAAAATTACAAATTCAGAACCATTTTAATGTGAAATGATATACTTGTGCATGGATGTAAGTTGTGGAGAAGTGTATCACTTACTTGTTCCTGTAGAAACAATTCGGGCAGAAGCTGTGCCCATTGAAGCACTGGTGTATGGGCGGCTGCATGAGCTCTGAGCACATCTTGCATTTCAGAAGCCTTAGCAAGGGTTCAGGGTCGCTCGTCATGTCCGGAAGACTTCTCCGGCGGTTCTGCTGCGGCTTCTGAGCCATTCTTGCAGCACCTAGAAACATACGCCACTCATCAGCTGCACAGCAAAACAGGATTTCCCACTCCTTGCTTCCATAGTACTCTTGATAGTTGTTAACGTCCTATTATATTCCCATTGTGTGAGGTTCTACGTTCGCTAGGCATGATTTATATTTCAATGTGTTTTGTTTGCTCTTTATTTCTTTCCCATAAAACAAATTTTCTTTTCAGCGCACCTCTTCAAAGTATCTATGATATAAAAAAAGTTAAATATCGTCAGCCTAAAGCTAAAAACTCTGCTATTAAAAAGTCTAAGCAGACATAAAATAGTTAAGGTTCTTTTAAAGACTAGCTTCAATCACAAAAAAATGTATTTTTCAGTTTAAACAGAAAATTATATTAATGTTTAACTAAAGAAAACTTATCACCTAGGCCGTTATACTTTTAATAGAAGTGTATTTTTTGTAAAAAATTATTTGCACTTTATTGGTTACTTTGACGGAAGAGAGTGAAAAGGGTAGTGTGAGGTAGAACGGAGGCAAAGTGCTCTCTCAGAAATAGAACAATGTATTACCACGCCCAAAGGGCATTTACTCTGCTAAAAACGCAATTCATTTTAACTAACGTCCGTAAGTGAAATAATTGAGGTATCACAGGGATAGCGTAAGGTAAGAATGTTGGCGAGGGGTGTGAAACCAAGAGGGGGAGAGGTAGTCAGCAAATTAGCCTGCAGCCGTACTGCTTTAACCTCAAAAGTACAAATCAGACTGGTATTTTTAAGGTAACTGAATGTATTATGCTCTTTAATTGATGTCTTATGTTGAAAACATATATATTTTAGCCCTGTTTACACACCTCCTAACAAATATTTCCTAAAATTTTTAATAAGTCGTCATATTGTTCGTATACACGTCAAGCGTTTGTTTGGTTACACTCCTGGCGTCATGCTTCATGCGGACCCTTCAAACATCTTTGGAAGGTACAGTAAAAAAACGCGGGAGGTTCTTCGCCAAGTGAATTGACATAAAACGTTTCGTTACAGCACACGTATATAAAGAATATCTAAACTCATTAAATACGGCACTACTTATAAGGAACACAATATTATTAAAACCCAGTAACCAATAATGATATAATGTCTATGTATAAAACACCGACACATCAAACTGCAGCCTAATCAGTTTGGCCTGTAAATAAGAAATTTTTGTGTGGTTTTTTTTCGGTCGTAGGCAAGCACTAAGAAGGGATCTTCGAAATTCGGCCCCTAAGGAGGTGAAAAAGGGGTGAAAGTGTTTTATAAGACTCGTCTACATATCTCGAACTCTAAGGCCTATTGCCATGGCTTTTACTTCAATGGGTCAATCATAAAACCGCATATTAAACAATTTCATAGTTTTTCAAAATTCAACCTGCAATATGTTTTCGATTAACTATCGATATTTATCGGACCCTTCCGGATACGGAGTTTCTTTTTACTTCAAAATGATACTAATATGAATACCCAAAAAGCAGCTTTCTAACTTTTCGAATATCTATTTCCTAAAAGAAGGGAAATTTGTTTTTTTAGTAATCGCCTGCACAGCTCGAACCCAATAGACTATGGTCGTGATTTTTACTTCAATTAGATACGTATACAAATATATAACATAGTACTTCAAGACGTTTCGAAACTCGATTAAGGGGGTGAACAGATGTGAAATGTGTTTTCGATTATTCTTCCATAAATATCGAACCAGTAGAAATATCGCAGTGTATTTGCTACGGAATGACGTTTACGTATAGAAGAAATATTTCAGGATGTTTTTCAAAATTTGAATCCAAATATGTACAATGGGTTAATTATGTTTTCGATTTGTGATCTATATATATATATATATATATATATATATATATATATATATATATATATATATATATATATATCGATCTCACGGAATGTTTTTGATATTGACCCGATTTTTGCTTAAGATTGATGCTTACATAAGTACTTGAAATGTAGTTCATTGATTTTTCAAAATTCGGCACATATGAGGGTGAAAATTAATGAAACGCGATGAAATGTGTCTTCATTTAATCGTCTATATATTGGTTTTAAAATATAAATATACCATTAATTGAAAACATCTTTCATATTGTTTCATAACTTTTCACCCCATTACGTGTAAAATTTCTAAAAATCAATAACTACATTTCAAGTATTTAAGCAATCACTAATATTAAGCAAAAATCACGTCAATATAAAAAAATTAAGTGACATCGATATAGGTATTACGGTTCGAAAATATATAATACCGATTTTTTGGTCTTTGGAGTCAAATTTAGAAAATCTCCTGAAATATAATTGCTGTATTTATGTAAACATCATTCTGAAGCAAACGACACTTGATAACTCGACTGATTCGATAGTTATGAAAGAAAAATCAAAAACACATTTTACGCCTTCATCTTCTTAATTAAAGACTTTAGAAACTTCTCGGAAGTCCTATGATATATATTTGAATACGTATAAAATTTAAGGAAAAATTACTTTGATAGCCCATTAGGTTCGAACTGTACAGACTATTAATAAAAAACACATTTCCCCCTTTTTTTCTCATTTTGGAAATTGAATTTCAAAAAATTTAAAAACTTATTTGTGTTTTCACATCAGAATAATTGTTAAGTAAAGAACAACTCTTTATCCCGAAGGGTTCGATAGATATCATTAGTTAATCACACAAATTTCCGGTCTTTTCAACTCAAAGATTGAATTTCGATAGTCACTTAAATTCACTTATATGCTTTATATGATTGAAGTAAAAGTCACGATAGGCCGTCAGATTCGAGCTATGTAAACGAATCTTAAACGTATTTCACCCCTTTTCACCCCCATAGAGGACGAATTTCGAAAAACCCCATTTTAGTGCTCCCCTACGACCTAATGGAAACCCACGCAAAATATTTCACATTTATAATTCCAGCGGTTTGATCGGCAGTTTGATATGTCCGACAGTTAGTGTTCTCTTGTATACTTAGACTAGCAGTCCCCCGCGGCTTTGCTCGCGAGTATTATTCGTAACTGATAATATTTACTTTAATTGAAAAACCTCTTTGTACACAAGATTGATGCTTCAATCATCAAGTGTTAGAATGTCCAAGCGGCTAGTTGAACTAAATCTGCAGCAGGTAAGTAGCTATAGCTGTCCATGCGAAAAGCAGTCTGAAGTTTGTTCCTGCCAATAACAGCGATTTCGCCCGAGACTTGTTTAAAGCTCCGCAAATTTTACGTTGTGGGGTAGTTACAGATACCTAAAGCTAAGTGGTTAATACAATGAAAAACGTATGTTTACCCTGCGCACAACCATTGGTGACGGTGCCCTCAATTACATATTTTCAAAATATTCACTTGAAGCTTAATGCCATTAGAAAGTTTTGGTGGGAAAAGATTTTGCGAAAACGTATTTGGTGCCCCAACCTTGAGATACGTGAGATGATGTATGTGAGCTGATATTGTCGAAGAATCTAAGTGTAATGTAAACTGCTTAATCCATTTTACCCCTTTTAAACGGCTACATGTAAATTGCACTAATTCCATCTGCCTTGTAATTTTTGTGTGTCAAGAATCGAACGTTCGCATGCAGCATTTAACGGAATTCGAGCCGAGAACTTCCCGGAATGTAGACAAAAACGTCGAAATAATTCATGAAAATAAAATTTAATTTAAAAAATAAAATATTCATGTCTTGGGCTCATAGAGGTTATACAACACCACGTCTCGATAGGTTACAGTAGAGAGAAACTCATGTATAAGTTACCTCTCGCTGCTCGTACTTGCTTTTCGGATCGTTTGCCTTAAAAGTTTACAAACTGTTTTTATTATTAATGATCAAGTTATCTTATAAAGTAAAAAAAAACTAACATAAAATTTTTAAAAACTTACGTAAGCGTAACTCTGACACGAAAAACACTTCAATATCTCTACTGGTTACATAGATATCGTAACAAATTTTGTGCTTTTTCACCCTTTTGGGTGTAAAGTTTCAAAATATTATAAATTCACATCTTAGACATTTGTATAAGTATCCAATTGATGTGCAAATCACGACGCTAGCCCGTTCAGTCGAATCAAAATCGATTATTAATTAAAAACACAAATGACCACTGCACAGTACTGCGAGTTCGAATTTCGAAAAAAACTTATAACCGTTTTGCGATCACTTCTGTAATCATCATCCTGTAGCAAAAATTAACTGTTTAGCTCGACGGGTTCGATAGATATTGGGGATTTATCTAAAACACATTCGAGGTCTTTTCACCAACTAATAGAGTGAATTTCGAAAAACCCTTAAATCAAATTTTTGACTACTTTACTGGTGTCTCTTGAACGTGAAAAACACGATAATAGCCCGCTGGGTTCAAGATTTATCGACGGTTAATTGAAAACACTTCATGTTGCGCCACTTTTCACCTCCTTAGGTGGCGAATTTCGAAAATTCCTGAAATCACTTTTTAGGTATTTGGGTAAGTATCAATATAAAACAAAAATCACATAGCTATATAAAAATCAATGGGATCGATATATATATATAGATTGTAATATGAAAACGCATTTTACCCCCTTTTTTTTAACCTATTTAGGGTCGAATACGGAAAATATATTTTAATGGCACTTGGGATATTTACGAGAGCATCAATTTAAAGTAAAGAGCACCTCGATATCTCGATTGGTTTGATAGCTACGGAGGGATAATCTAAAACACATTTCACGTATTTTCACCCCCTCAATTAAACAATTTAGAAACGTCTTGGAGTCCTGTCATAGACATTTGTATACATAACCAAGTAAAGTAAAAATCACGACGATAACCACTGTGTTTCAAAGATATAGACGAATCATAAAAAACACATTTTGCCCCTTTTTACTGCTTGGGGGTCGAATTTCAAAAAATCCTTATACTACTTTTTGGGTATTTACGTAAGCAATATTTTGAAGTGAATTCGAAATCTTTATCCCGAAGGATTCGATAGATATCGATAGTTAATTGAAAACACATTTATTGTATTTTCACCCCCTTTAAAATTGAATTTCGAAAAATCCTTTAAGTGGCCAATATGCATTTTTATGGGTGTCCTATTAAAGTAAAAGTCACGATGATAGGCCGTCGGGTTCGAGCTCTATCGACATTTCTTCGGAAATAGATTTCACCCTTTTTCACCCTCTTAGAGGCCGAATTTCGAAAAATCCTTTCTTAGTGCTCCTACGACCTGAAGGGAACCCATACAAAAAATTTCACGATTATAGGTTCAGTGGTTTAGGCTGGAGTTTTATATGTCAGTCAGCGTTCATTTTTATATATAGAGATTATACCGTATGTCTTACAACCTATTATATGTGCCTAGTGAATTAATATTTTATTTATTTTTTATAAACTTTAGATGGTACGTATTGAGGGCACTGTCAATAATAGCGCTAGATATAAACGAGCCGTCATACCACACATACTATTTACACGGTCCGTATACACTCTCATATTTAAGGTCTGTTTTGCTATGACTTAATAAGGCACGGGGCAGTTCATAAGATTGAACAGTTTTTCACATGACAGGTATAGCTACGTAGCCAGACGCAGAGTAAGCTCAATTTGCAGCTTTGTTATTCCAACACTTGATGGCGGTTATGAGTAATACATGCAGGCAGGCAATGCTACATGCGGACTGCTAGCTTATATCATAATTTTTATTCGTCTGCTATGCGGTTCTATACCTGTTGTCGAACTGCAACGAAATTTCTACAAAAAAATATTAGATGATGGAATGCAAAAACAGGTAAAGATAAAGGGGTAGTGTGACAGAACAGGATACCCAAAAAATTTAGTGAACAAATAAACTTTAGTGAGTGGTTTGAATTATTTAAGCAGGGTGGCAGAACGAAATAGAGTGGCAGAATAGGGCACCCGAAAAAACTAGTAAAAAAACTATACTACTATGGCGAGTCGTGCATGCGTCCTTGAAGACAACTGAAAAAAAAACCTAACTAAAAATAACTTTTTGAAGGAGGGTCAAAATGGGGTATAGGGGCAAAACAGGTCCCCAAAAATACTTCAATTTAATGAAAAAAATTAGGTACCTAAGAAAGAAATAATAAATCGAGGAATGTGGGAGGGAAAAGGGGGTACAGCGGTATAACAGGATACCAAAAAAATTCGTGGAACAATGTTCCTTTTCAAAATGTTTCTAAAACTAACTTTAATAACCAACCTTTATCAACTTGCCCCATTTAGCAATTATTTACACTTCATTTCAGAATTACTATATTATATTGAAAACCCCGCAAACAAAGTTGCTTGAACCAGCTAGTAATATTCTATGTTGACAAGTGTAGGCTTTGCAACTATAATTACATATTTTATATATTATATTAGACATAGCACTGCTGCGATATTGACTCAATACTTTGTTATATTTTATACTACATTAAAATAACTAAGCGGAAGCTTTTCTAAAATTTCCTAAGCCTTATGTATTATCGTTCAATACAGCGATACAATTATAAGCATTTCTTTGTTTGTTGAATTTTCGCATATAGTTTATAGTCCATTAAGCAGAGTTTAGGACTGTCTCCGCCAATGCAGGTCAATTCGCCATTTTCAGACTGGCACAAAACATATCTAAAAAAAACCGTTCACGTTCATCGCATCACAATTCTTTCCTACAACTCCCAACCTAAACTGCTGACCAATTTACCGTCACTAACAACGTTTAAAGTCCATTCTACTCTATCAAAGTCCTGACCAGAAACGAGGGTCCTCCTTTATTTTCTCCTCCTCTCTTCTCATGCGTATATGCATCCTTTCTTCTCGAATCCGCCAAACCTCCCTTCGACACTCAAGTACCTGGCCAACCTCTAGACTTGCCTTCCTCATGAGGGCTGCCCCGCCCAATACACTTCGCCATTATCGACAGTTTTTACGTCTCTCCGATCTGGTCCCGTATCTACTTTATCTTGCACCTCCCCGCTACATCCACTATACTTTGCCCCGCCTCCTTAGTTGGGGAGTTACAGACATGAGGATTCACAGCTCACAATAACACTACCACAGCATCTCTATATAAGAGAACGTTTCTTTATTTTCGGATGTACGTCTTGTCTACCGCAATGCCATTAGAGGCGGTAACACGCAGTTTGAGACCAGGGCAGTAAGTGGGGCAGAGATCAGCCGTGGTTTCTGTCACATTGTTAAAAAAATGTAATACCTTTACAAGAAAAATATTTGGGAACCCTTGTTGCCATAAAAAAATCCTTTCAAAATTAAACGGTTGTTATTGTAAGGTAATGAAACGTATATAATTATAAAATTACAATGTCTAGATTTGTATTTGTACTTTGAAGTAAAAACCTCAAGTTCTAAATACACGTTTTACTTTAATCACGACACTGAACTTATCTATTCAATAATTTTGAACACAAATTTTACAAGTAATTATTCTGAAATAAAAAAAAAAAATAATGGAGACATCTAGATTAGAAAACTACATTCCCGCGCTTCGATACCATGCATCTTGCCCATAGATGACCTCGATTACGTACTGTTTGACCTTGCTATGCATTGCATTTATTGTTGTACGATATTAACTTCATTTCAATTTTGAATCATGTAATCAATGTTATTAATCACTTTCTTCCATGAAAAATTCTTTCCGAGGATTTCATTTATGTATTAAATATTTAATTTCGACTAAATCTACGACTGGTTGACTACATAATTTCCCTAGGGTTATTTATAAAAACAAATACTTTTAAAATTACAAACAAATGGTTTTACAAGGAAAATTTTTATAGATTTAAATGTTTGTAAAACTGCAGACTACAAAAAATTTACAGTACAAGAAATCTTCTCGTATTCGCCTGGAGTTATTTCGGGAGAAATACAAAACCGAAATCATGACGACTGTAACCGGGGATATAACTCTGATCTTTGCAGAAGTCCAACGTACTGTATTATTACTGTGCACGTAACTCTAAGTGATCCATGCGAATTACAACAAGTTAGTTGTACAGCAGTTACACTGCATATGAGACAATTCTGAATTGTGAGTTGAAATCATTTGACAAAGGATATATAAGCTCATTTTCTGATAAATATTTAATGTATTAGTTGAAAAGTTGTTGAGCAGAATTTTTTTTCAGGTTGTTAGTTATACATTCCCACATGTAAACAAGCGGTGCTATCTTTCAATGCTGCAATTCATTTCATAAACAGTGTTTCATGCCTCTTGGGAAGGGTTTGTGTGGAATTTCATTTGTGACAGCAGCCGTCTTACTATTCGAGGTGAACTAAGCATAAGCATGAGAAAATCCACTTCCCAACCGAAAGTCCTCAGTTGATTCTCGCACGCGAAATTTGAATTCGGCGAGAATCTAAGTGGTATCGCAATAGTGCTGCGGTGAAGATTGAAAACGTACACACTAAGTCTTATTATCGTACGTTTTATTTGTCAACGTTTCACCATACTTGCTTGTAAGAAATATTATACGTTTTGGATTTCAATGCTATTACATATAGTCAAACACAATGTTTATTATGCCCTTACTCTTCTCAGAGTAATTCTCTGATATAATTCTGCTATTTCCTTATTTCCAAAGCTTTGTCACCAAGTAATGGATACTAAAAAGAGATAATGACATAAAACAAACTATTATATGGCTGAACAAAAATTAACTAACAATTACGACAAACACTCTGAAGATCCAGCAGTGCTGCTAAGTTTTATATACACCGTCAATGTGGCTGCCAAGATATGCAGCATATCTTGGCAGCCACATTTACGGTGTATATAAAACTTGCGATGCACAAAACTGGTTGCGTGCTAAGGGTGCTGCTGATTAAACTATGTAATGAAGTATGACATATATGGCTAAGGTACGTAACTTATGTGCGCTGCGTTACTATTATTCATATTGTACGGCAGTTTAAAACCCTGAGCAAAACGTATTTCCTATGGAGTGTATGGCCTAAGGGCGCCGCCTGCTTGCGGGTCAGAGACTCATAAGTGACGGAGCTTATAAGGGCGACCTTGAAGCGCGCATCAAATGCGTATGACCGCGACGAGCCAAGCGCTCAACAAGCGCTCAAGGTTCCCGCCGATACATTGTTGTAATGGAACCATGTTGTGACCATGTCATTTTATTGGTGCAAAGTCTGTTGCAAAGATGAGCGATCGATTCTACCAGAGTTTCACAAATATTCGAATAGTACATTTTTAAGCATGGCAGCCTGAAAAGGCAGTTTTCAGACCGGGTCTCAAAAAATAAAGAGTGTGTACACACTCACTCCACACTCTCACTGTCGCCCACTCTGGTTCAGTATTAAATTAAATTGAGACAGCCACCCTCGGATGCACCCTCGAAGCACTGCAACCTAGCGTGAGAAAAGTGAAGCTGGGAAAATAAATGGGTGCAGGAAAAGCACAGTAAATGTTTTCCATTTCCAGTTATAGGTTATGTTTTGAAAATGAAAAAAAAAAACAAAGATGTCTCCCGTAGAGTGGGCGAGAGGGTGCAGCGTGGGAGCATCGTCGCTCACTTTAGCTCACTCTCTCTTTCGCCCACTCTCCCTCGAATTTGGGACAGCTGAGAGTACACTCTGTGTCGTCAAGAAGGTGCGAGAGTGTGCTCTCTGGGCTATTTGCGACACAGCCTCAGTTATGTTACAGTAGAGGGTTTGGAAACCATGTATTTTACTGAGCATGGTGTCAATGACATTCCGTCATTGATTGAATTGTATTTGCAAAATTTCCTTTCGTAAAATATAACAATGGGTGCACGTGGAACAGTTTCGACTTAAAAACTGTACAATAAACACATGCATTTGAAGCACGTGGTAGGCGACATTCGCAGTTCCAACGTACGAGTACATTTCTGTATTTTTTCCTACCTGGTTTATAGTTCCTCCGAATATACACTATAAAATAAATTTATTTGAAAATTTTGAGAGGCCGGTAAATCATATTTCTAACTAGTTTTCTGAAGTTTTCAGCTTATTGCAACACAGTTTATAGTACGTGTTCTTTTCGTTCATATAGCCAAATAAATAAAAGTTTCTTCACTTTTTTCATGTTTCTTAAGAACGTGTTTCTCTTTTTTTAAATAAATGTGGAACGATGTTACCTGATCGAAAGACTAACAATGCCAGCTTCGTATATGCTTCATTTTATATAACATTGTACCAAGTTTATAAACTTACTGCGAGGATTGGTTCAACGTAATAAAGGATCACAGATATTTATATATCGATGTAGAAGGAAATATCCGAAACGGAATTATACATCATATGCGAAACAATAATACAATCATCAATATGCAAGACAGCATTTCGTGGAAACAAAACGGATAAATCGATACGTAAAAATTAATTTTCGTAACTTACACTTTTTTCCTTTCATCCAATTGCGATGACATTTTGGCGACGAGTTCTATTCTAACAAAAATTCTATATGAAAATAGACAATGCAAGACGGGACACGGGACAGGTTGGTAGAACGTGATAAAAAAAGTTAAATATACATATATATATATATATATATACATATATATATATATATATATATATATATATATATATATATATATATATATATATATATTTTCAAATATTGCTTAAATATTTATTAAGTCATCCTTTACAACATATTTAATAATTTTGCATTTTCAAAACAGTTTAGGCCTATATTCATTTAGAAAAAGGATAAAAACAGTAACTAATCACTTTAAAATTAAATACCGGACATTCATCTATTACTTGAAATTAATTTTGGTAATTGGCTGTGCTTAACAAATGGCAAAAAAAGTATATACAATTTTTTTTTTAAATATTTTGAAACTATTATATGGTTTACCTATCACACATTTATAACTTTATAGTATTTATATTTCTACACCATTCATCTGATTATAAAAAAACTTTAGCGAGTTGGAGTGTAAACCAAATTTGGAAAATGATTTTTTTTTCACATGGACAAACTGAGTGTAGCCTGCTCATGCGTCGGTTTACCTTCTAATTTATTCGTGTGCGTACCACACGGAAAAAGAAACAAAAAAATATTGTGTATCTAAAATCATTGCAATGGACATACATACAATTAATTTTTTGGCAGATGCTGAGCATTCATACAAAAATATTGTCAGATTAAACTGAAATCTATAAAATAAAAAAAAAAAGTTAATAAAACATAATTCTCACATATGCAGCCCCCAGCTCTTATATCAGCACCCTAGTTTTCTAAAAATAAGACCAGGAAACATATCTCCAAAAATAATTTTATAACAAGAGACAAAACATAACACGTTAAAAGTTTTCATATTACGACGTTTGAGAACGTTAACATAACGTGTATGGGTTATCTGCAGGTAATTATTTTGGCACGTTTCACAAATATAATCTAATCCTCTCCTTTGCATTTAATTACAGGCACAAAGGAAGGTTTGATTGAATCTACTCGCAATATAAATTATGTAAGGAAAATAATACCCTATTTAACATATACCTCGACATCTAGGCTAAACAATATGATTCCCAACTGTAAGACTTCACAGACACGTAAATAATGGTAACAAAGGATAGTGCTTTCAAGCTACCAAACACTACGAAGATATTAGAAGTTGAGCTGAAGGGTCACAAACTTAAAATGCATTCGTGCTGCTACTTTACACCAAGTGGACGCGAAGTTTTGCGCTTCCGAGAAGATAGGCCTCTGAACTTCTCGAGAAATTAATGCGCCCGCCGCGTTCATTTGCGCGCGTTTCTGTTTAATAAGACGTAACACTACTACGCTACTAAAATTCTACTCGAAACGCTGTTTGGACATTTCGAAGCTTCATAAAGTTTCCAAGGTTAAAATTAAACCATTTCTGAGTTTGTTCAAGTGGAGCTAATGTATCTACTCCAAGCCCACTTTAAAACCACCCTTTGTCTCAATGCACTCCACGCGATCACAGAATTCTCAAAGGCGCAGTTTGTTCGTAAATAGAACATTTTACAAAACTATTACAAGTGAGACCATGGTGTCAACGTTAAGTAAAGAAAATACACTACAAATTGTGGCGAAAATGTAATTTCAAAGCATCACTTCAATTAGAATAAAAATGGTTCAAATCGGCTATTTCAACCTTATATATATATATATATATATATATATATATATATATATGTGTGTGTGTATGTGTGTATGCGTGTATGTATATGTATGTATATGTATGTATACACACACGTGACTTGTGTGAAACCACCCTCGAAACATGTAATTGACTTTGCTTAGCACCGAAAGTGTACATCAGAGAAGTGATCGATACAACTGCACGCCGTTTAAGTGCCTTGCTGTATAGGCGATACCCCACCAAATGAGCTGGTCAACAACGCCTTATAGCGCCGCACCTCACTCAAACATACACCAGTAGGCGGGGACCTTAATGTCGGTTTGTAAAACTACAGTTACTTAGAAAATTTTTGGGGAATATTTCTACTTTATTATGCCTCTATGACTACATTTAAATTATGTGTCACTTCGCCCTGTCAAAAATAGTAATTTATATACTTTGTACATGAATCGCAATTTCAGCCCACGAGTTTTCTTATCTTTATAGCTATTGGCTTATTTATTCGACCAACTGATAGTAGTAACTTAAGTACGATAAATCGATTCGCTTGAAAAATGAAGCGTTCTTGTTTCTTATTTTCACTCGAGAAGTGAAATCTAATAGTTTTAACTGTCTAAATAACTTATATTACTTTTTGTAAGACTAACTTGTATGTTTATAGTAGTGTGTACAAAAACTAGATTGAAATCTACATTCAGTCATTAAATTGAGTACGGGTTAATGCTGCTGTAAATGTCGTGTATCATATTAAGGGTAGATAGGAATATTTACTGAAGGTTGTTTGGTAGAGGGAAGAAATTTGTCGTTTTACTTAGCCCCGTATGAAAAGCGTGATCATTTTTTAGTTTCACTGAGTCCAATTAATCTAAAGTTAATTATTACCCGTGTTAACTCAATCATTAATTTAGCATTGTTGAACAAAACGTAAAGCATAAATGTTTTAATAATTGTTATGAGTATCTATGGCGCGATAAGACTTAGATATGGCCGTATGGAAGTATTGAGATTTTCTATTAATTGTTCACTCACACAAAATAACTGACTCAATTTTGAATAGAACTCGGAATTTTCTTATTTATTTGCTTAACACGTAGATTCACAATTCTCAGCCGCCCACCATCTTGACTTTCAGGGCCGAATGTTTTAGGCCAATGATTCATAGCAAAACCAAGTTACATGTAATAACTCCTGTTAAAGAGCTTAAACAAAGATTATCAAATAAGGTAAACTTTGCATCCGTCCTATTTTATCTTGCAAGAAGCTGATAGTTTTCCATAGTTCTACACAACTGCTTGAAGACAATGGTCGTTAATTTTTAATTAAATCTTGCTCGAATGAAAATATTGGGGTTAAGATTGTGTATTGTAAAAAGTATTACACATTTAAAAAATTATGCTGTACTATAGGCCAATATAATTATTTTATTTCCAATTTATACGATTTTACATGCCGTCGATAGCGAGGTGTTACAAACGGGAAACCATCTAGATGGGATTCGAACCCGGCTCCTCCAGAATGAGAGTTCAGCCGTGTTACTGCTGCGCCATCTGGCTCGGTACACAACCAGATACGTAGAAAACGAACGTACATGAAAGACATGTTAGAAATATGAATTTAAATGAACACGAAAAAGTAACATTACAATTACGGCCTTAATTCGTAACGACTGAACACAGCTACTTCATTAGTCATAACGTAACCGCATTTGAACCAATAAATACATACTAAACCATAATTCCTAACACTTATAAGATTATTGCTACGCAGGTTATTTGCGATCCTGAACGTGAGTGTATGATTTGACGTCCTGATCTGTTTAGTTTTGGACATTTCTTAACAAGTTTCGTCATACTTGTGAAAATATTATATATGTCCAGAGGAGAATTTGTAAGTTAATCTCAGCGCAGTTGACAACTTTGAAAATATTTAATTGCATATAAAAATGCACAATTTTTTCTTTCAGCTTTAGTCGAAATTCTTTGTTTTCGACTGATTTTTAAGAGGATTTTGAGTTCCACATTTAACAGATCAAATAAGTAGCTTATTTCAGCGCAATCGTTACATGATACAATATCCAATTTCTTTCAAGATGTAAGGAAATTTTTAACGCAGATAAAACGACATGGTACTCTATACTGTCAACATCTAATAAAGTATTTTCGTCGTCAGCAAAACCAAAATATACAAAGAACTTCGCCAAATCCGCGAAGGAATATTTTACCAAGTAAACGTTTGTGCAATATCTTGCTTGATTGAAATGTTTCGCCAAAACGCATTGCCTCTAAGTTGTTTGCCCAGGAATTTCACGATAAGTATCTTTTACAGTATTTAAAATTTTTGTTTCGAAAACCTTTGTGGTAGTGGAATTCAGTTCAATAATATTAACATTTGTGTGTGTACGTGTATTCTTACTATTTCATCGAAATTCCAGCAGTGTTTTACGTACCCTAGGACTGATATTTTTACATTTGCGTATTTGGACTGTCCAATTAAGTCGCTCATCTATCCGGCAAAGTAAATTACGCTATTCTATGGGATGTAGTACTCAGAATTGCTTTCAGAGTATCGAAACTTGGGAACAAACTGTGACAATCGCTAACGTTGTTTGAAATCGATAAATGCAAATGTGAAAACATAATCGGACCACATGAATCGTGATTTCATTCGCGGGGACACCATGCGGAACAGATTTCCTCTCAATAATGCCGAATCTGAACTAAAAGGGCAGAGTTTTACCGCAACATCGGTCATTCACGTCGAATGAATATACGACGGGAATTCATTAGTTCGAATCACACGTTACTATGCCATTGAAACAGATGTTATCAAAAAAGTGTTAAATTGAACAGTAGGCTACACGTTTGCGGTCTTAAAGACGATATAAAAGTGGGAATGTTTATAAAAGCTTGTGATAAATTCACTGTTTAGGCCCTACTATTGCCATAGTTATTTTCGCAATTTAACAATTTGATTGGAACCCATCACAACATGCGACAGACTCTACGCGAATAAAATAATTTGTCAGCCAATCCGTGTAGCGAATTCTGTGACTTTAGTACGATAAAATTCAAGAACGGGACGTTAGTTGCGTATAGAAAGTTTTTCTATTTTACTCGCGTCGTTGTGGTACTTATTCCAGTACTCAAATGTTGGTGAACCTAGTTGAGTTGATAGTAAATCGCGTGTATTTTAAGAAAGTTTTTATTTATTACTATAAACAAACATAACCTTTTAAAGATAAACTATAACTGTGATTTTATTTTCACATTTTGAAATGGCAGTGGGCATTTTAAATAAACTACAAATGAAAAAATGAGGGGGATTGAATTACGGTATGGGGCCGCGGTGACCGAACGGTCGTACCATTCGCCTTCCACCAAGGGGATCATGGTCCGGTTACCGGCGGGGTAGGTCCCCGGATTTCCACATGTGGGAATCTTACCGGACGATGTCCGTCAGTGGGTTTTCTCGGGTATCTCACGCTTCCCCAGATCCCTCATTCCGCCACTGCTATATTCTCCCCTCCTGTCACCCCTCACAGGCGCTGAAGACCTAGATGTTAAACTGTGACCAAAACCTCTCACTCCAAATATTGTAAACATCTATGTCGTACTAGACGTTGCCGTGTAGTGGCAAGGAATGTTTACATTCAATATTATTTTAGTATTTCTCGCGTGGCAGAAGAGCTAGTATTCGCAATTACGTACATGTTTAGTGTCGCAACGCGCCCACCGCGACGCATATCCGGGAAATAAGTTTAGCTACTTGTCGCGTAAAGGCCAAACTATTGATTTTAGACATACTTTATTAGTGAAAAATGTTTTTAGTGATGTTCTAAGTAGTCCTACGTAAAATTTTTTGTTAGGATTTTAGGTTAGTTTAGGCTAGGTAGTTAGGTTAGTTTAGGCTAGGTAGTTAGGTTAGTTTAGGCTAGGTAGTTAGGTTAGTTTAGGCTAGGTAGTTAGGTTAGTTTAGGCTAGGTAGTTAGGTTAGTTTAGGCTAGGTAGTTAGGTTAGTTTAGGCTAGGTAGTTAGGTTAGTTTAGGCTAGGTAGTTAGGTTAGTTTAGG